>JAPSGF010000019.1:11331516-11387746 GCA_035772895.1 Perdix hodgsoniae | reverse complement strand
TTTTTTTTTTTTTTTTAAATAAGTCCCTTGGCTGTGTGTGGGTGGAAGATTTATCTCTGCAGTCATAAGGTTGGAAAAAAGGGGGAGAAGCAAAAATAACCCCACACTGGTCTTTCTATCTTAGGGCTACACCTCATCAAATTTTTTGTTTTGGGGCTTAGTGATCAGAGGCATGGAGCTGACCTTCGCCTTCCAGAAACACTCTCCCTGCTCACCAAAATATTTATGTGTGTTATTTGAGTCTTGTCCCCCCAGCTCCGTGGGCTGAACTTCTTCTCTTTAGTCACCTTGTGTAATGCACAGTTTTGCTGCTGAAAACGGACCCGCATTTCCAGTAGTGCCTCACCAGCTTTTAATACATTGCAGCTCATTTTTCACGTAACAAAGGCATTAACAGCGCTGAGCGATGCCTGCGGCACGCACCAAGCAGCTCCGAAGAATCCCTGTGGCCACTGGATGTCACTGTTGTTCCGCAGAAAGCAGCCCAGCAAGCTAACCCCACGCAGGCAATGCGATGGCAATGATACAGGAGAGCGTCGTACTTTCACATCCTCTGCAATCTGCTGCACGAACTAGCTCTGAGCATCCTAGTTATGTGCAAAGAGTCCATATGGAAGCTATGGGTGTCATGTTTATAGGTGTCAGTACTGTGTGTTTGCATTAGATTCTATTCCTCATCAACACTGTGATGAAATTAGCTCTGTTGCAGGACTGAAGGGAATCAAAGTGTTCATTGTAGAGATGTGTTTGGGCTGAGGACCAGATTAGAGGGCACTCAGTTGTCTGGCACGTAGCCTGCAATGTGAACAGTTTCTGAGGGTCCAACACAGAGCTGTCATGCTTTGGTGCTTTAGGGAAGGTTTTTTCCTCTCAGTAACCAATCTGTCTTTAGATTAACTCTACAGAGATGTCAAAATTTGTTTTCTCGTTCGGAATTTTATACTATTCTCAATGTATAAAGAGGCATCTGTTGTTTCCCATCTAAAACCTCAACATTCTGTTGATGCAAAAACTTCCAAAAATGTTTATAGCAAAAGGAAATACTGAAATGGTAAGAAAATACAAATGAGTTATGTAAGACTCCAAGGTGGTATTTTTCCATTACCTAAAGAAAAAACATCTGATGAGAATGGTAAAATGTTTCAAAGTAAGTATCTCCTCAAGAGATATCCATTCTTTCTTTTAACACGTTCTTTTTTTTTTCTTTTTTTCCCCCCCCCTGGAATCCTTATCCAACAAGATTTCTAAATACGTGGCTAACTTTGAATCATTTGGATCAAATTCCTTTGAGGTTTCTGTGAACAAGCGACATTCTCATGAGTCCACACTGAAAAGTGACTGTGGTGGTACTTTAATAGTAGCACTGTTGCAAGGAGTGAGGAAGAGGCCATGGAGGAGTGAAGAAAACAAACATAAGATCAAAAAAGTGAAGCTGTCCAAAACAAAATGAGTTGCTAAAATTCCATTGCTAGAAGCAGATACTGAGGAAAGTCTGGAAAGCATCTAGCACATAGGAACTCACCTAAAATATTTTGATGATCTGTGCACAGGGCAGGCATCCACCAGTTAGTGCTAATCCCATGGAAAACTCATATGGCATAATGGGACATTCCAGCTCAGGTCTAGAAGTAATTGAGCCATTTCACTGTGTGTTTCATTTCTGGAGGAACCATGTCTTTCCTAGGCCCTTTGTTTCTGTGCTCAGCCAAAATGGCTCCCTGTCTGTGGCAGTTGGAAGAGGCGGTGAGGTGCCTGGAAATGTGTTGCTCCCCAAGTGTCTGGCTGGGCTGCCCATAAGCCTTGCTGACATTTCAAAATAATTGGTGTACACTCTAGGAAGGTGTGAGAAAGGTAAAGTTAGAAGGGAAATGTGACTGTATGGGTTTTCCTCTTGCCTGTGAGGTGTGCCTGACTCATGCCCTCCCTCGCCTGAGTAGCTGTTCCTCTGGAAAAGTATGCTTCGCCCCTAAATTTCTGTAACCCAAGAGACTGCTTGAAGCATGATGGGCCACTCTAATACAAGGAAATACCCAGAGTAGTGACTTCTTAAGCTTATTTCCTCCTTTGATCTTTTCTTCCTGGAGGCATTTATTTGATCTTGGAAAGATCTTAGGGCTACAGTCTACTCTAGCAGAGATATGACAGAGAGTGGAGGAAAGAGATTTTGAGTCTTTTCTTCTGACTATTCCCCTACATTACACGAACAAAATATTGGCATGTTTCTCCCAGGAGCATATTTTCAGGACATAGCAAATTTGAAAGGAAAGAAACTAAGTGAAATTTCAAGGATAAAAGCAATAGGAGGAGATAGAGGCTATGGAGGTTAGGATGTTTTTCTAGAAAGTACTGTATAGCTCTCAGGAGACCCAGAGCCTGTATAACTATACAAAGGCCACCTGATTGCTTTGTTCCTCAGCTCCCTACCTGTGAAATGCACCCTGCCCTTTGTCTATTTAACCCAAGAAGATCTGTGGCTTTTCCAGTGATGGACCAAGGGCATCTCACTTTCTGCTTGAGCCACTAGATGGGACCAGAGTAAAATAAAGAAAATAATTTCACCATTTAGGCCAATAAAGACATGCTATCTTGTCCTTTAAATGGCAGTCTTGGGATTCAAACCCAAAGTCAATTAAGCTTCCAGAGTGACCTGCTGAAAATTATACATTTTCTTTTCTTCTTCTTTCTTCCTTCTCTGAAGTGAGCTTCATCTGAATACATAGCATTTGTGCTGCCACTTTCAGTGAACCAAATGGTGCAGACACAAAACACAGAGGAAACAATTTGGGCTTCTGGAGTCCTTCCCTTCCACCATGCTCATTCCTGAATACAGCAATAAATGTGTTAAATACCAGGGAGATCCAGTTCATGCACAGAAAAGCTGGGCAAAACCAAATGAAACATCATCTTTTTATGTTTCCCTCCCCACCAACTGCAGATTGGGAAACAGAACAAAACCAGAAAGGCTTCAGAATCAAACCACCAAAGCCAAGTCATGAGGAATACAGCAGCTAGCACTCATATTCCTGCTATTTTTCCCTTCACATCACTGTGGTCCTGACTGCCTACCAATGTGCCAGGAGAGCTGGGAGGGCAAGGGATCCTCTCCACTTAACTGCTGAGGGCAGCAGTTAGCTGTGCTATGGGCATAGCGGTGTCTTATGAACCATGCTGCAGACAATCAGTCAGAAGATGAAAGTAAACAACTTATTTACATGAATTTTAAATACAGCTTAGTGTCTGGAAGTCCGATTATTTTTAAAAGTGGGTTAAAAAAGTCACTGTAAGGAGAGGACCTTACATATCAAGCTGCAGCCCTAAGTACATTAATATGGCTGAGTGGAGATGCTAACATAACCTTACCTGTAATGGCATGAACACACCACTGTAATAATTCATTTAGAATGATGACACCTGAGACCTAATTTAAAACTCCTAGATGAATACTGTTCTCGCATTCAAACCCCAAGGCTGCTGCAAACATACCTAAGAAATTCTAAGAACTATAGTGAGCCTAATTGAATTGGACTTAAATGGACCATTGAGGTGGCCTCACTGAGCTCTGGGGAATTTATATTGTCTATACTGTATCAGAATCACAGCTTGAGCTGAATAACGGGTTACATTCAATCATGTTACTGTAACTCATGCTTGAGGAGAGGGGGAAACCTTTTGCTATCAGCAAGGCTGTATGGAAAACAATTTCAAATCACTTTAAACCCAGTTGGCAACTACTTTGCCAATTACGGGGTCCTTTGGGAAAGGTGTATGCTAGGGCTCGGGACTAAATGATTTATGTCAAGCGCCCCACTCCCCGGAGGCACATACAGGAGGCTGGAGAGGAGGTGCTTGTGGCTAATTATTTCTCCTAAGAATACTTTAGCAAGGTAATTTGTGCTTGCAGAT
This sequence comes from Perdix hodgsoniae, assembly GCA_035772895.1. Classification (NCBI taxonomy): domain Eukaryota; kingdom Metazoa; phylum Chordata; class Aves; order Galliformes; family Phasianidae; genus Perdix; species Perdix hodgsoniae. Next base: position 11,383,843 of record JAPSGF010000019.1, on the reverse strand, counting down.
GAGTCACACTGCATGCTGAATACTACACAGGGGCTGCGGAGGTGCAATGTGCAGGCAGATAAAAGGGAAGCGGCATCTTCTCTCCTTAATCTTGTATGCAAAACCCTGGCCCCCCAGACCTCCTGGCCCAAAGGGATGAAGCTGTGCTCAGGAGCCCCAGAGAGCACAGTACAGCCCATCCCATCGCTGTGCTGGATCGAGGGGATGAGGCCAACATCTAGCAAGGGCGATGGCAGCACGCTGCCTGGCACTCTTGGTAATGTGTGTGAGAATCTGCTCACAAAGGTCCATGTGGAAGGAAAAAGCAGAGCAGAGAGTGGCCAAATGCACCTCCAGAGCATCCCCACTGCACACTAATGATTTTGTTTTTGCTTCCGTTTCCCAAAACCTCCTCACAGGTGCGCTGTTGACATTGTGTTATAATTTATGAAGTCACAGATGGTTGGAACGTGTAATTCATTTTGTGGATGGCAAGTGTAAATCCTGTTGTTCCTCATATGGCACAGTCCAACCTGCTACTAAAGACACCAGCCTCGCTGTTCCCAGCTATACCAGGAGGGGTGTAGAATACCCTTTTGGATGTGCTGCTGCCGTCAGTTAAGACACAAATGATACTGCTCTTACAAATAATTCAAGCCTGGTTTTGGGATCTACTCTTTCCCAAAGCCCAGGGATGTGAGGCTGGGCCTTGCCCAAAGCAGGATGAGTATGGCCAGAAGTTTGGGGTTCCTTGCACCTGAAGCACTTTATGCAGCTGTGCACATTCCATGCACCACCTCCTGCATTTTCAGCTGATTTTAAATTGTATCCTGGAATTGAACTTATTTTGGCACTTTTCCTTCACTCTGGCTGAGGTGCTGGCTTTGGGATTTCAAAACCAGTGAAAAAATGGACTGGTGACAAATGCTGCATTGCTTTTCTTGGCTGGGACTTGGCAGAGACTCAGCCACACTCTACACTCTTTTTTTTTTTTTTTTTTTTTTTTGTGTGTGTGTGTGTGTGTGTGTGTGTGTGGTTATCTGCTGCTGTGAAGCAGCTGAAGAGACAAAAGAGTTCTGAGAGTCCCTGTGTAAGCACTGCTCATCTTCAGGGTCCAGATGGATGCACAGAGCAGCCCCAGGTCCCAGTTGAGCCCACGGCTCTGCACAGCAGATGCACTGGTTACGCTGGTGCCTGCGGGTGGTAGTGAGCCCATAGGGTCCCAACCTGCAGCTGCAACACTGTGAAAGGATCTGCCTGCAGTAATAACCTGGGAAAGATCTAAAGCACCTTCCCTTTTTTTTCCTGCAGTGACATAGGCAATAACGCAGATGTCATTGATGGAGAGGGGCCAGTGAACTTGTTAACCCATAGCAAACAGATGAGTTGTGAAATATTGCATAGCTAAATGGGCTGGCTTCAAAACAGCAATCTGACCAAATGTGACTCCTGGCTAAGGCTAATTTGTCCAAAGGATCTGCGGGCCTCTGGTCTGCTTGTGAACCAGCCTGTTATTGCAGTGTTATGCAAAATCCATTCTTGTTGACCTGATCAAGACTTGCCTGCAAGGAAAAGTGCTGCAGGGACCCTCTCTTGAGCACAAAGGGGAATGTTAGGACAGCAAAGAAGCAGTCTTAGCAGGTTCTCAGGGCTGGCAAGAAAAGGGTCTGTAGTATCCTGGGCTATATATACTAAAGTGAGCAAGCTCCAGAACAGCCCTTAGCTGGGACTTGTTTGCTTTTCTTCGGCCATGTTTGAGCCCTGATTCATGGTACCTGTTAGAACAGGAAAGGAAGAAACACACTCCTACTTTCCCTACCCCCCTCACCTTCCTCCCTTTCTTTCACAGATCTGGGCTATAGTAAAGCTTATGGTGGGAGATGTCTGTCCCCTGGCACATTGGCAGGGTGCTGTCCTCCAGCTGATATCTCCAGCTTCTGGCTTGTTAGGCACAATCCTGTCCAAAAGCCCACCTGCCAGAGAGCAGCCTGAGTGCATCCAGCAGGGAGCATGCAAAACTCAGGGCAGCAGTTCTGCAACAAATCTTTCACTTGCTCTTTTTCTTCATTTTGATCCACTTCCCTGGAGCCTTTTCAGGTGTGCTCACCATCAGCCAGATGAGTCCCTGCTGCAACAGCCAAAGAGTTGATCTTTCTGTCCCAGCTGATGAGAAAAATCGCTACCCTGCAATATGGCCAGGATCTGCCAGGCTTTTTATCACCCAGAAAAAGGTTACAGAGAAGCTCCTCCTACCTTTTCCCCCTTCAGGACAGTGAGTTTACAGCTACAGTATGCAACTCTCTTCTGCATTTCTTTTTATTTTATTTTATTTTATTTTTTTTTCTTCCCAACCTCTTTTAAGCTTCTTCCCCTTTGCACATCTGAGTTTTGCTGATCACAGAGGTCAAACGTATTGGAAACATGTGTGCAAGTAAAGTGGCTTCACCTTTGATCCCAAATTATTCCTCCTTGGGAACATTTAATTTGCTCTAACCAAAAGTATTTTTATTTTAATGGAATGCTTTTTGCCTGAGGCAAGCTGTGTGGAAGTCCATCAGATGTGTTTTCATTTTACCACTTTGTAGAAAAGTGTATTAATCCATTTTGCTTTACATCTGGAATTTTTTTAAACACAGCCCTGGGATTTTCCCTGCTGTCTGCAGCACTAACTATGGCTCCTGTGCAAAAAACCAAAAAACTGAAACAACAACAACAAAACCAAACAACAAACAAACAAACCCCAAAACCAACCAAGAAAATAGAGTAATGAGAAATGAAGTGGACTAAGGGATGCATCTGAACTCACTTTAAGAACAAAGGTTGACCTTAATTGCTATGGGCCATTTTTTTGGTCTTCTGGGGCTGCAGATTCTTATGTTTATGCAGATCATACATTTTCTGAGGATGATGCTTTGACTCAAAAATGTGAAAATTTGGCCTATAACACTATCCCGAATCCTTCTGATTAAGTGAAGTAAACTTTAGGTTCAAGCCGTAACAACAGCTTCTTATTTCCATCTTGTGCCTTGGTGATTTATTTCAAGGATCGTAGCCCTTTGTGACAGAACACAATGCAGAAGACAGAGCCATTTCAGACTCTGTTAGAGTTTTGATTACTTTGAATGTCTTACACATTAATTTCTTCCCAGCAGTTCCCCTAAGCCATTTGGAGCAGTTTTCAAGCTGCTATCCAATCCATTCATGCATAGCCCGTGCCTTTCTGTCCAGCCTACTTGTTATCAGCATAATAGCCTGGAGATATGGCTAGATTTATTTTTTATTTTATTTTTTTATTTTCTTTGCAAAAGATATTTTCCAGCTCATGTAATCATATTGCTATCTGTCTCACAGTTCTGATCCTGCCACCTCTCATTTTTGGCTTGAATATTGAAATCAACCAAACATGACAAACTAACATGAGGAAGCAGAGTACGTGTCAGCCCCTGGCAGACACTAGTGACAGAGCAGGTCTGTGCCTGGGCATCTCTATTCATTTTGCATAGCCCCCACAATCTACCTGAGCAGCTCAATGCTTGCCCTAAAGTCCAAAAGGGTGCACGAGCTCCTGTGCGGCTGCAGCATTGCCTGACTTTCCACTGTGCCTCTGCTTAACTGTCTGCTGTCAGAGGAAATTGTATCAGTGTTCCTATGTCTAGAAAGCTACAAAAAAACAATAACAACAACAACAGTGAAAAGGGTGTTGTGTAGCTTGCTCTGAAAGTAATGCTCCCTATTTATTTTTATAGAAATTCCAGCAGATGCAAAGGAATACAGTAATATTTGATAGAGCAAATTTTTGGCTACAAAACACTACATTTCCACATAGTCGCTATCATTAGCTGATTTGCATAGATGAGCTGATCAAGATGCTCTTCCTTTCATGGTGTGACAGCTGTGCATGGTTGTCTAGAACAAGGCTTGTCTTTCATGTTGCTGTCACCATCGCTGAAACAAACCACCCGCCACCTTACTGTGCTCACGTCCACTGTCAACAGGCAATGAATGTCACAGGGTGTCATTTTTTCTGCATGGAGGAATTCAATTCCACACCTTTGCTTAATACGCACTTGATGTCAGACACCATTCTGAGAGACTGGCCCTCTGCTGTCATTTGTCACACAGCAACAAAATGTAATGGAATTGGAATATTGGTAGGAAGGTTCAACCTCTACTGCCATACCACCAACATCCTCCTCTGATGTTGCGGGCCAACATTGTAAGACAGCATGCATTACTTTCAGAGCAGCCCTTGTACAGAGCTGCATTCCCACTCTTGCAGGTCTAAGGGACAATTTCCACAGTTACAGGAATATAGAGACATATGAGATCACTCACCATGAGTAAACTTTGTAAAGTGAAGGCAGGGAGGGTTTAGGGTTGCGGGTTTTTTCTTTGTATGTGTGTGTGTGTATTCCTCATATATCTAATTCCTGTCAATGGGAATATTATTCCTAAGTATTTTTAAGCAGCTTGGACAAAGCATTTTCAGTCCAGTGAGAGGTTCACTTTGGCTATTCACTATTCATTATTCACGGTGTGTGAGTGTTCACATAAGTCATATGGTATTGTCTCTGCTCCTTACTTGAATAACTTTAGTTAAACAGGAGACTAATGAATGTTGGAGCACACATGGTGAATAGCTAATAACAAAGATCAAGTTATCTCTCCTCACCTACATTCAGCAAATTCCAGGGCTGTCTTACAGCATGGAGTGGTGGAGCCCATAACCTGCACATCCCAACTCTAAAGGCTTCTTTGCCCCATACTGTAGGGCCATCGCATGGTATTCACTGTGCACGTGCCAAGTGAGTGTGGCATGCAGCACGAGCATGAGATCACTGCATGCCACAAGGCACCACCATTTTCCTTGGACAGACCTGAGACCCCAGGAATGCTTGAGAGAACTCAGCTGGGTGGGCACTGCTATATTCACCAGTTGACTTCTCAATATTGGGGGAGGGAATCTGGTTATTTAAATGCTATGGAGGAGGAAAGAAAAATAGGACAAATTCATGGTCAGCCCCAATGCTTCTCTTTAGCAGGAAATTCAGCTCCCTCACATTGAAATTATGATGGTGGAATATGAAGAAAAACATTTTCCTTCCAAAAGCATCTATTCTAATTTTTCCATTTTGACGTCTTCAGTTTATGCCCTGTCATATGTTCACCCATATATCGCTCTAAGATCCTCTCTCTACAGGGGCTGAAGGCATGTACTGAAACTGCTAGAGCTCATAAACTCAGTGATTTTGATGAAAATGCATGCTGTGGAATCTAAGTGTTTTCAGCTGTTGCTTTTGAGAAGCACAGGTGGACCTACTGTTGTGGGGATCAGTGAGGAAAAGGAGGTTTGGCTGTGGCCCCAGGGAATGACTATACCTTGAATTTGTTGAAGCTCTTCTGGCAGTTCATTCCATCATCAGACACCATCAGCTAACAGTACTGGTCTACACATTTTTAGGGGTTGAGTAACCATAAAAGAGAAGTTTATACCTACTTGTTTCTTATGATGTGGATAGGACAGGACTACATTTATCTCTTCATTGTTTTCTACTCTCCCATCTGCTGACCTTTTCTGCCTTTTTCATTTCTCACTGCAGAGACTACACGTTCTTTTGCTTCTGAGAACATTTTTCCTCATAAGTTTTCAACTCCTCACATGACAGAACCCTGATCTCTTCTGGATGTTGGTGGATGTTAGGCACTCTAGATATACAATCAATAAATAATACCATTTTCCTTCTACATTGGTCTACTAACACTATAGATCAGAAGGAGAAGAAGGCTTTTAATTTTCCCACTGTCAGGATTATACGGGTATATTTCAATAGAGAACTCTTAAACTACCACACAGTGAAGAGCTGAAAGGTCTCTTATAAATCATACTACATTCATATATAAACATAACTTAAATCAAGCTGATGAGCAATGCCCTCAACAGGATAAATGTCTGATATTAGATTTATTTCAGATCTGTTTACACAAAGGATTGATGACAATCGATATCTGCCCTCGAGATAACTGAGGAAACAATGAGGCTACCGATCAGCTACACCAGACCACTTGATGTCACTATTGCTTGACGATGTGTGCATATAACTGGAAAAGCTTAAATGCGGTTAATTCAAAAGAAGAGTGGGACATAAAGTTTAAAGAAGGCCTCTGGCCATCGATCTAAAAAGCATAAGGAAGATACACTACTTAGGAATGCGCATAAATTTTGTTTCTGTACATTTTGCACTATTAGTGGAGAATTCTGCTTTGGTGGAGCTATGATTTTTGCCAGGCTGGATGTGGCTCTGGGCAGCCTGGTCTAGTGGATGGTGACCCTGCACATAGCAGGGGGGTTGAAACGAGATGATTACTGTGGTCCTTTTCAACCCAGGCCATTCTATGATTCTATGATTCTTTTTTTGAATTCTCTTCCTTGCTGTGTGCAAAGGTGAAAGCACTCTGTCTTAGGTTTTGAGCACAAGGATTTGTAATCTTTTCGCTTGTTTGTTATAAGAACAAGACACTTCCTCTCACAGGCATCTATATGTGAAAGCATTGTTGTGTTGGACAGAATGGCTGTCTGACCCAGTTGTCCAGCTTACATCAATAAACCTCTTAATTTACTGTCAGGAAGTTAAGACAGACCCCATAGAGTTAACTATGAAGCAAAATACTTTCATCCACTGCCATGAAGACTTCTGGCTACCTGGCCAATTTTTGTGAAATCCAGCCTGGATTTCTTTTGATGAGTTTTGGACCTCACCTGTGCAGTCGACAGAGGAAACATTTCTATTTGCTTACTGCAGAGATTTCACCATTCAGTAGTCTTATTAGTCACTGTTGAACTGGTAAATTATTTATCAAAGTCCATGGTGAATAAATATCTAATACTCCTACCCATACAACTTCATCTAAGTCCCAAGGAATCGGGCAATGAGTTTCTTCTCCTTTTGAAAGATCTGATGTTACTAAATAATTCAGAAGTTTCTCTCCTGGCTGTGATAGGATACACATCTTTACCTCAGAGTACTTTTTGTTGATCAGTAATCAATTTATTTTTTTTTTTCTGCTATTGGTTTTCTCTGTTGAGCAGCAGAGCAATATCTGCTTGCCTATCTATGATTACAAAGGAGGGATGGAGACAAAAAATATTGTTTGTATGCACATGATGCCCATAGGTGGGATTCCTTGAGCTAAGTTTCTTTACCACAGAGCATGCTTTCCTTACTGCCAACTAAAGCTTGAATCCCACCAGATCTTCAGCAGCTCCCATTTCTTTCTAAAATATGGTCAGCATCACATCAGCATTCATCTTGAAGGACATAGTCTTGTTCCTTTATTTTCCCTATAAAAATCCTATGTGATTTACTGTAGTTGCTCCTTCCCAAGGAAAAGGGAGATGAGTGCTTAGCAGGGGATGATATTCTATCATTTTAGCAGCCTGAGGATTTGAGCTCCTGAAATTTTAGGAACTGGCTCAAGAGACCCTTAGTCCTTCTTAACAAAAGAGCAAAATATAAAACTGAGTAAAATTTTAAAGGTGATTTGTAGCAGTTCCGTTGACATATTGCTAGATGGTTGGTAAAATCAGACAATTCAAAATAATGGTACATTGAATCAAAAGCCTGTGTTTGGGTGTTTGTTATTTTTTGTTTGTTTGTTTGTTTGCAAATCTTTCAGTGCAGGCATCATACACAGCATGAGCTAGAATAGCGGCAGCACCTATCAAAAGAGAAGTGAGATCCCAGCTGGAACCTCAAATAGAAATGTTGAAGACAACCTTGTGCACCCTTACGATGAAATGCATTCTTTGCTGCTAGTCTGCCTGGCTCCAGTGAAACCGCTCATGTTCAAGCAGTCACAAGTTAATCTTATTAACAGCACTGAGCAACTGAGAGAAACTTGATGGAAAAGACAAAAAATGCATGACAAATAGCCTTTCTTCAAAGCAGTGTATTTTTTTGGACAAAATGTTGCGGCTTCTCGATTTTTTTAAATCACACTAATGAATTTCATTTTCAGGAAACTGTTCTTTACTCAGTTTGTATACTATTCTATAGCTTGGTTAAAAGTATCATTGGAAAGGATATTTTGCTCTATGAAACTATATATATGTAAGGAGTAATTTCCACTGTCTCTTTATCTCATCTTCTGTCATTACAAATGTCTACTAATATGATTGGTCATCAAGTTTCAGAGACATGTCGTGGCACCTTTAAATGAGTTGGCTTTTATTTCATTTAGTTGACTCTCTGCCAATCTCCAACCAACTACACAAGAAGAGAAGTAACACCTGAGCTTTTATGCTGAATTGTGATTGTGAAGGAATTAGAAAGGGCTTTAATGAACTGTAACAGTTTGGATTTGCTTCTCTGACAGTCACATATACTTTAAATAAAAGACCAAACAGAATATCTCAGACATTTCAGAATCAATCTTTAATTTTATCATTACCTGAGCATTCTGATGTGTTCTCCCTTCACCAGTCCATTCCGGAATGAATGGTCAGTAATGATAAACAGTGATAATAGATTACAGAGTAGGGGGAAGGTAGGAGATATTAATAAGGTAAGATTTTTAATTAATTTTTCAAGTTAATTAAAATGTCCAAAAGCACAATAAAACTGCAGAAAATCTGGCAAGGGAATGGCAGCCTGTCTGATTAATGCAAGTCAACTGTCTTCTGAGGGTAATAGTAATAATGATGAGATTATGGATATGGAAGAACCTGCTAAAGAGATATGAGATGCATGTGGAATACAAACTGTGTCCTACTTACTATTTTATGGTGCACAATGGATCTTATTAAGGAGGAATAGCAGTAAGAATTACCACTGAATTGCTCAATAAAAGTATTGTGTAATTAAGAGTGCTGCACCATCAGCTTGAGTGCTACCTCCCATTGATACTCCATATCCTCCATTCACTTTTTGGTTTTTAACTAAAGCATGGGACTTTCAACAGCAGTTGAAGGCAGCATGAGAAGCATGTTGTCTTGTTCATGATGAAGCTTGGAGGAAGGAAGATAAGTGCTGAAGAGCTTGAGTGGAACACAATATGCAGAAGGGACTCAGAAGGTCGTCCAGAAGTGAAAGTTTGGTACTCCATTCTCTTAATGCAAAAACACTGAAAAAAAATCCTAACAGTAATTGAGATAGTCAGAGAAAATAAAAACTTTCTGTCACATCCTTGGCTTTATATGTGGCCCCCAATCAGAGAAGAAACCCCACTGGGAAACATCAATGCAAAAGTCATCACTTTCAGACAGAAAGGAAGGAGACATTCAGTGGTGGATATGTTTTTCAGAGAATTAAGTTTCTACACACAGCGTGCCTCCTGCAGCAGTATTCTGGCCTTGGCTGGGAGTGCTAGGCAGCATCTAACAGAAATACAGTAATGTACTAATTAGATATATCACTATCATACAAGAGGCGTTAGTTGGATTGTTCTATCCTGATAGGAAAGTAGCAGTCAATATCATCTGATAAATTATGGTGTTTCTAACCCTACTTTGCAGCTCTATGTGTTTGAGGTTGTTAACTCTCAGACAAGTATCTTTGCTTTTTGGTTTGCAAACCAAACCTCTTACACTCAGAGCTTTGCCCATCACTGCTTTGTATAGACAAACACAAGCTGCTGGCTGCAAAGCCAAACTCCTCAATACTGATATCAACAGACTCATTAGAGTACAGATTTGGCTAGAAGAGAAATGAGATCCCAACTGCCCACGTGGTTCAGAACATTTGGAGCCCGAGTGGTGATAGAGCAGGCCTGTGCTCATAATGAACTGCTTTCTTTCTTTTTTTTTTTGCTAGCTAATTTTGCTGTGCTCCTGGCGAGGTTATGCTGTGTCCCACGTCCATTTTATTCAAGCTTCTTTCAGTCAAGAGCAAAATTCTTAATTCCATCTTCAGTGTTTACCCAGGCTGCTCTTAAAAGTGAAAATAGTATCTGGAGGATTCTAGCCTCGGTGAAATAATGAAATAAGGTAAAAGCCTCCTGTCTTGAATTCTGTGAAGGCTGCATCAGCACGTACAAGAGAAATTGTTGCTGTAGATTGCCTCATTATTAAAACGGGGGGGGGGAGGGAAGGTGAGGAATAGAAAGGAAAGTTTGAAGCCTGTTGATGTAAACCAGAACCAGTTTATAGAGAGCTGGCTGAGGACTGAAGTTTTATAAGGTGCACTTTAAACAACCATGCAGTGTACTAAAAATATCATAAAAACTGTAGCTTCCAGCCACAAGTTTCAGAAAATGCTTAGTGGCAAAAAGAGAAAAAGCTGCAAGATATAGGACATAAAGAAAATCTGATGTTTGGAATGGAGGAACATTTAAGTTTTGCTTCAGGCTCCAGTTTAGTGCAAGCACAAGAAACTACTGCTAATACTGCCTTAACGTTCAGTAGGATGGTATTTGTCTCCTTAATGGCGATAGTATATAAATGCTAGAGGAAAGAAATCATAGATCAGTATCTGAGACAGATGTAGAGCTTTCTCCCCAACTCTCTGTAGATCCTATTGATGCTCATAGAGATGCTGCTACTCAGACTGTAGTTTTTCTCCTGAGACCCCATGGGAGTCATGAGAACAGCCAGACTGTTCTGATGCTTATCAAAGTCCATTGCTCCTTTTCATCAGAAACCATCAGAAAAATGGCAATTCCCCCCCATATGACCCAGTTTCTTACCCCATTGGCTGTCACCTTCATCACTGGAGGGGGGATCCTGAAGCTGAGCTGCATACCCTGGATTAGAAATGCATTACCCCCACACAGGCTGCCCTGCTTCTGAGAGAACAGCCCTGTGCTATGCTCTGTCATATTGCAGGCTTGGGAGACAGTCCTGGAAAGCAGCATCAGAAAGACCAGAACCATGGAATGACTTAGGTTGGAAGGGACCTTAAAGGCCTCCCAGTCCCACCTTGTGCCATGGGCAGTCTTGCCACCCTGCAGCTCAGCTCTCCAGGGCCCCATCAAACCTGGCCTTGAGTGCCTGCAGGGAAGGGGCACCACAGTTTCTCTAGGCAGCTGTGCCAGTGCTTCATGCCATTGGGGATGTTTGCATAGGGGGTTCTTAGCAATTTATTTTGTGGTTCCCCAAAAGTAGAAGAAAGTGCTGGGCATGTTTGTTTGCATCTCATGTTTATGTGTGGGTTAATGTCTAGAATGTATTGCTCTTGACTATTAAAGCAGGAAAAAAAGAAAGGAAGGAGAGAGAGCAGAAGGCAGGAAGGTGGAAATGGTACAGTAAAGCTGCTGTACTTTCCCAGGCATTTAAATGCTTCATTGGAAGTGCCTGGCACGGCCCTGTCAATCACAGGACTTTAAGAGGCCCATCAGAGACGCCTCTGTGAGGCACAGTCCCTGCCTTTTCCCCCTTCTGCTCACACACTGTGTCAGAGAGGCATTACCTTGTGCTGAGCAGTGACAGCAGCAGCCTATAACATGAGGTGCCAGCTCAGCTATGTCCCCAGCACGGACAGGATCAAAGGACGCTTCCTTCCCTTCACCCCCTACCCCAGCCAGTTACAGAGAGGGAGTGATGCCCAGGTCTGCATTTTCAGAAGCAAATCCCCTCCAGCACTTGTGAGGCAATAGGGAGAAAATAATCATTCTGAAAAACATCACAAGTTCTTCCTTTTTCTTTTATGGGATGTTAAAAGACCACTTTTAAGCACTCTGCTCCCAGTTCTCACTCATAGTAACAGGAGCTGGGGTCAGACATCCTTTCTCATCATGATTAGTACCCTGCTACAAGAGCCCTGCCATTAAAGGAATGATTCTGCCTGCCCAACAAGGTTTTCCTCTGGGGGAGAGAGTGGTGGTATCTGCCAACCCCAGCACACAAGGAGCATCTCAGTGTTCTGCACAGCAGGGACAGTCAAACCTCTGGTTGCCATCCCTCGCGCCTTCATGGCAAATATCGAACAGGTCATTTAAAGAAAAATCAATCAGGCCCTCCTTCAATTTAAGTTCTTCTGATGTAAATCTCCCATGCAACAGATTTCAGATGAAATTTATTTATTGACTTTTTCTGTGGCCCCTTGCAAAATTCATAGATTAAAAATTAAATATCCTGAAAAGATAAAAGCTTTGTGCCCAGAACGCAGCACAAGTCTTCATTCCTCCTCAGGAAGGACAGAGTAGCACTGTTTGCCCTTGTCACTGTCTTCCTCTTTCTGACCCCTGAAATCCCATCCCTGCCCTAGCTCTGCCTGCCCACTTCCTGCCCTGCGTCACCCGCAGCTCCCCCTGGGATGGAGGGGAGGGCGGAGCAGCAGGGAGGAGGAAGTGACCTGGGTCTGCTCTTGGGACCAGGAAGAGAGGATGAGCGTTCATCTAAAAAAAAGTTAAGTGGGGCATTCCTTCAAAGACCGAGATTCACCTCTCAATAGTGGGACATCTGGTGACATTAGCTGAAGTTTCATAAAAGCTCCCTGTGGTCTTTTCAGAAATAGAGCAGGTTTCAAAAAGAAAGAAAGAAAGAAAATACAGAGCCTTATATATTGATGTTGATTTATCTCAATTTTCTATTATAAGGTACTGCTAAATTCAGCAAAAGATCTTAACTTCACTTTCTCCTTCTCCAACATAGGGGAGGTTGCTGGTCATGAATGTGTGTTATCTACAGAGATGTGGTTTTGTTCTGCTTTCTTTCTTTATTTCATTATTTATTGAGTAAGATAATAGCTTATGGTACTTACACAGAGCCAGCTGTTTGCAGGATGCCAAGAGCAGGTGGTCTGGGAGGCCTCTGATGAATTGCAAAAGACACTTACCAGCTGCTATCACTGTGTGAAATGAGCAAACCTGCAAAATCTTTATTTTCAATTGGAATGTACTTTTAAGTAAGCAAGAGAGACAGCCAGTATAACTACAGACCATGACCAACAACCCACATAAAGCGTGTGCAAACACAAGTGATTAATGTACCAGGATTTTAAAACAATCCAAATTAACCGATTGGATTTCATAGGGTACAGGAGAGAAAAGAGGAGGATGAAGGATGGATAGGAGAGGGGTGGGTGTGTGGGAAGCAGCAGGGCGAGGGGCTGCTTGTAAGTAAAGAGGAACTATTGGATGAGTCTTAATAGCCTTTCTTGGGTTCTTAACAGCTCCCATATTTTCATTCTGTCAACCAATCTTGTAAACAATCATGTTGGACTTTAAAGTCTTTATAGTCTTTTTCTCTCTGTCTCTCCCACCCTTTTTTTTTTTTTTTCTTTTTTTTCTTATCCAATTATGTAGGGCACTCCTGTGTGCTGTCTCACCAGGACACAATCCTTTGGTGGGAACCACATCCTCAAATGGTCACCGAAGAGATACAGGGATAATGGGTTACAAAGACAGACATTAATAAGGTAAGATAAGAGAGGGGAGGTTTATTAATTTTTCAAGTAAAGTTAGGATGCCCAAGGGCACAGTAAAACTGTAAAGAATCTAGTGAGGGATGAGAGGCCTAGCTGATTAATGCAAGTCAGCTGTCCTCAGAGGGTGATTGCAATAATGATGAGATTATGGAAGAACCTGCTGAAGACAAATGAGATGCATGTGGAATAAAAACTAAGTGTCCTAGTTACTCTTTTGGAGTGCACGATGGATTTTATTAAGGAGGAACAGCGATATAAATTACTGCTGACTGAGACACTGAAGGAAGGAGCTGGGTTTGCTTTGCTGGATTTTCTTTGCCTGAGACAAAGCATGCAACCCAGGGTGCCTCACTTGAAAACAAGCCAAAGAAAACACAGAAAAACTAAACTAGGACTTTCTCCTCTCTTGTATAAGAAGAGAATATTTCTGCTTTGTCTCTTCCATGTACCTTTGCCTCTGCTACCCTACTTCCTCCAGCCCTGTTACTTCCCAGCTCTGTTGGGGTGGATGATTTAGGACTGCCCAGGAGCCCTTATGGTATCTGGAGGCAGTTTTTTTTCCAGGCAGCCTGGTCAAAGTGTATGAATGAGGCAATGCTTCCAGGGGCAGCTACTTTGGTTCTTTCCTTCTTCTTTTCACTCACCTTTCCTATCTCTTTGTTCCTTGTCTTTTCCTCCCCATTATTTTGCCAACCTCTTCGTCTTCTACTTGGTGTCCTCAGCTTCTTCTACCACCTTCTCTAGCCTTTTCTGCTCTCCTCTTGGTGGGGAACCTCCTGTCAGCCCTTTACATGTAGGCTCTCCCTGCAGCCTTATGACCATCGCTGTGGTCTCCTGACTCCACATGTCATAAAGACCATACCAGGGATGAAAGACACAATTATTAGGGAAAGGGAGAATGACTTTTGACTAAAAAAGTCAGATTTGAATTAGATGTTAGGAAAAAAATTCTTTAGTTAGAGGATGGTGAGACACTGGCACAGCTGCCCAGAGAAGCTGGATTTGTTCAAGGCCAGGTTGAATGGGGCCCTGGGCAGCTGAGCTGCTGGATGGCAACCCTGCCTCATGGGAGAGGGGTTGGAGCTCTCTGATCTTCAAGATCCCTTTCAACCTAAATCATTCGATGATTATCACTTTAGTGGTTATTTGGAGTTGACCAACATGCAGAGGACCTGGTGAGGCTGAGCGTCCTCTGCAGCCCCTAAAAGTTGTAGGATTAGCTGCAGGAGTGCAGGGGATGCCTTTCAGATGCAGGAGGTTGGGGAGTACGCGCTGTGTGATGCAGTGGGAACCAAAGAGTAATTAACATCATGGGAAAAAATGGCCTAATGCTGCATCTGGTATAAATTTTCCATGTCCTCTATTTCTTTTCAGTTTACTAACAGTCCCCGGTAACAGAAAATAAGAAATCATAGTATTGACTGCTTGTGTTACAGTGCAAAGTCAGCATTTCCATTAGAAAATCTGTTACTAGTGGTTTTGAGCAGTACAATCATGAACATTCACTTCAAGATTAATTCTGGTCTTTAGAGGCCCCAGTCGGACTGCATTTCTTCCCCTACAAAACTCAGTAGATCAGTTGGGTGTTATCAAACTTTACCACCTTCCTGTAGCCTAGAGATCACTTTCTCATGAGCACTCTCATTTTTACTTCATTGTCTTCATAACGTTGGAATATCATCTTCTGATCTTCTGATCTCTTTTTATTTGCAGGTATTATTTTAATGGGTGTAACTAGACTATGTCAAGACAGCCTTTTCTCCCTCAGTCTAAATATGTAATTACCAGATAGATGGGCATTTCTCTAACATTTAGATGGTCTAAATACATATTTATGCAGAAGACAGTAATGACTTCATTTTAGCAGCTCCCTACATATATATTTACGTGATAGACCATAATGTTCTGCTGTGTCAATGCCCATAAATGTCAGAGCAGCATGTGTCATGAATCTTCTGGGTTTCATGCCCCATGCTACAGACACTCAGCATCACTTTACATGGGGAGCAGCCACTGCAGGACAAACTAAAAATGGTGTTATATAAGTAAAATATATTTTCCAAAGGAAAAAAAAAATTGCGAACAAACAAAAATAACAGCCCTAAAAGATCATGTAAGTATCTTGCCTTTGATTCCCAGTAGCAGATGTTTCGGGTGTTGAAACTCCCACCAGAACAGCTGCAGGAATGTAGAATCACATCTGGGCTTGCGACGGGGCTGCATCATTACCCACTGACAGCAACGCAGCCAGATGCTTCCAATTCATGTTAGGGACAGAGCCTAAAGTTTCAGCCTATACATCCCTGCCTTACAGCTGTTACTTACCGCTTGCTGCAGCCGCTACTGGAAAGGCAGCAGAGAAAGTGAAGGAGCAGGGGAGGAAGACAGAGGCTCAAGGGCAGCAGGGATGAGCTTTGGGAGCTGAGGATGATCTCCTTCACCCCCAGATAAAGGTGCTGGAGGAATTCAGGAGACACTGAGTGTTTTGGGATTGTTACTTGTTCTGCCAAGTACCTAAAGCACGATTGGCTTGGTTGCCCTCCAGCAATGTTTTCTCATCTCTCTCTTGGGACTTCCAATTCCATGGTGACAGCTGGGCTGTGCTCATTAATTGTTTTATGTAGGGCTGCTCTTCCTTACCCAATGTACCACATTCGTTACGATGGAAAAAGTCTTGTTTCCCTCATTTCTGGATTGTCTCAGTGGGAGTTCAGGCTTTGACAAAGAGAACTAATTTCTCCATGTTCAAGAGAGAAATGGTCTTAAGGCATGAATATGCATCTCTGGTACCAGTACTGAGATTCTGTACAAAATCAAGATTTTTGAAATCCCAAGACTGAAACCTGCTCAGAACAGGATGCTGGCCCATTTGCTCCGGGACAGTTCAGCAGACAATGCTGCCATTGTCAAATCACAGCTCTTCATAAGTTATTTTATTATTTTGCATATAAATACATGCAGATATCCGAAAGTAAGTAGTTATGAGATTTGCAATGAAGTGACTGATTTAATCAAAGGTGGTTACTGCATAAGTACAGGTTGTACTATACCTTTTAAAAAGAATGGGTAGAAAAAATAAAATGTCAGAGCGAATATTTACCACAGCAGTCTTGTCTGTCACCTTAATGTCACTTGTCCAGTAGAGACACACTACTGGAGAAGCAGCAGAAGGTTTTAATACAGGTTCCAAAATGCCTTGGGTGTTGCACAAGGACTCTAGCTGACAAATGGGGTCAGGGTTGTTTGGCTAAGCTTGTGAGTATCAAATGTTTTAAAGTACAGATGTGTAAACTTGGATTTCTCCTTTCAGAGTGCAGAATAAATTGTCAGTGCAGTGAATGACATCCATGCTCTCGCATAAGGAAGAGATAGTTCTCCACCTGAATGTCATCAAGAACATTTTTAGAGAAATACACAACAATCTTTGGCTTTTAGAAAAGTGTTTATAATTCACAAACCAGAGCATCCCTTTCCCCAGGTGTCACTGTACTGTTTTGATTATTGTTAATACATGTATGACAGCAGCAATGAGATTGGATGGAGTTAGATAAACTACTGATACTGCTGAGAATGAGAATTGTTTCCCACACTGACACTTTAATGAAGATCATTATAGAATCACAGAATCATAGAATGGTTTGGATTGCAAGGGACTACAGAGATCATGTAGTTCCAACCCACTTGCCAAGGGCAGGGTCCAACTGCTAGATCAAGCACCAGCTCAGCTGCCCAGGGCCTCATTCAGTCTAGACTTGAACATCTCCAGGGATGAGGCATCCACAGCTATGCCCAGCCTGTGCAACTGTTTCTTCACACTCACACAGCAAAAAATTTCCCCATCCACGTTTCCCAATTTTAATTTGAGGGTCTAGAAAAGGGAAAACAGAACAGTACTTGAGTCTAATGGGAGGAGGATGTGGTGAAATCCCTCCTTGGAGCAGGGATCCCCTTCCCATAGCTGTGGCCATGCTGGAAATCTTTTGGAGAAATCCCTTGGAGAAGGGACTGCAGGGCAAGCTGTCTACACCCCTGCTTTGCTATGGATTTCCATGTCCCTCATTTCAACTCTTTGTTTTTTGAGGTTTTCATGAGCATTTGCTATCTTAGTGTTACTGACTGGGAGGAAATGTTTGGAGGTTCCTCTTGAGAGCCCTGTGTGGAGGGAGAGCACAGGATGACCCTATCACCCCCAACACTTAGGCGCTATTCTTCTACTTCTGATGGAAAACTGAATAAATCGTGGAGGACACAAAAACCCAAAGGGTTCACAAGCATCTTTGAAATAAATTAGAGTGTAAACTCCCTTTGGCCCAAGGCTGTTGTTGAAGTGGTAACGACAAGCAGAGTAGACCTTGCTTAAAAATACTTGCAAGGTTTCTTATGAGTTCACCTATGAGTGCAAATCCTTTCACTGCCTGCAAGGTTCATTAATGTCATCACTGCTTTGCATGGAAGCAAAATGGCAATAAAGTGTAATTCATGAAAACAAAGGTTAAATATAATTTCTCTGTTTCCCAGGGGAACATGTTTTTCAGGAAACAAATCTCTGCCTACATGTGAGAAAATATGCAGTTCTCTTTTTTTTTCCCCCT
Organism: Perdix hodgsoniae; assembly: GCA_035772895.1. Classification (NCBI taxonomy): domain Eukaryota; kingdom Metazoa; phylum Chordata; class Aves; order Galliformes; family Phasianidae; genus Perdix; species Perdix hodgsoniae. Next base: position 11,365,911 of record JAPSGF010000019.1, on the reverse strand, counting down.
TCCACAAAATTTTATTTAAATCTTTGACCTAAAGAGGAAGAATATACTAAAACAGCATCAATTTGAAACAGAACGTGGTATAATAGACTAGAGTACATGAGAAAAATCAATAGCTTTGCATAAGCATGAAGTCTATAATCACTCTACAGACATACCTTAGAGAATATATGCATTTTAACTGTCTTTGCATAAAACCTTCCAGGGAACTGAACATAATAATAATTAATAATGTAATTAATACTTAATTTATAAAGGGCACAGTATGCCCTGCTCTCCTGCAGAGGCACTAAGAGTGATAAGCAACTGAAAAATAGGATTCAAGTAAAAGTACCCCTTTAAAATGAAGACAAAAAAGACAATAAATAAATAGTCTATGGAAGCAGTACAAGAGGAAGAAAGATGTGCCACAGCAAATGCATTGGCAAAACAGTAAAGCTTAAAAGCTCTCCTCCTTGTCCTGCTCCTATCAACATTCCCATTCACTTTGGTGGAGTGGAGACAGGAATATTGCTCAAAGACTTAAGAAATCTTTATGTGCTGCCTTCTAAAACCAGAGTGGACATCTTTTTTCAATCACTCAGAATCTTACTGGGTTTGTGAGCTTGAGGCTCCATCATGTTTAGCAGGCACAAGTAAAGCCTGATAAGTGAGCTGAAAGCTGTGCACTTATGGGTTTCTCAGCATTCTATGCAAGAAGGATAATAAGTGCTTACACATTCCAAAATTTACTTATTCCTGTGTCTACTAATTCCACCTATTATCACAGCTTTCATCATTTTCTTAATGTGATGTCGGATCTACTGGTTTGCAGTTTACAGAATGGCCCCTGTAAGGCTTTCATAAAGACCAATCTCATAACTGTCATCTTTCAGTCCTTTGTTATGAAGCAGGGCTGATGGATAAACTATTGTTCAAACCAAACTTAGTTGTGATATTTCACACTAGAGTTCCTTTGGAGCTATTGGATTAAAAAAAATATCCTAGCTCCTGATTTATGAACGCTTGATTTATTAATTTTCTCTGAAACACCTTCATTGATGCTTTTTTTTTTTTTTTTTTGTGTGTGTGTGTGTGTGTGTGTGTGTGATATATCTTTCAAGCTCATTCCCCATTTAGAATTGCTTTGGTGTGAAGATTTCATGGCTTCTGATGCAAATGTTAATGTAAAAGCGCAGCTAACTTTGTGCAATATACTTGTCTTTGATGATTTTTGATCCCACTAAAGTTTCTTGTAAGCTTGTCTTAGGTGTAGATACTTCTCAGTCTTTCTTGTCTTTCATTAGTGTGTTTTATAATTTAGTGTGTATATTTTGATTCACATTTTATATTTAAAATGCCATATTCTTGCTTATTTATCCTCATCTTTGCTTGAAAATCCCTTTTTTTGGTAAGTACAATTCACTCATAATTATCTCCTTTCTTTTGACATTTATCCGTACTGCCATGTTTGGATCTTTTGGACACGAACATCCAATGTGGAGTTTTAAAGCATCACAAAAATATCATTTTACCTCTTCTGGTAGGTCATTTTATTTTGCTTTAAATTGTTTCCTCATCTCTGCATAGCTTCACTTTTAAAGATCAAATGTTACATAGTGTGATGTTTTTTACTTTTTCTCTGAAAAAGACACTGGATTTTAATGTTATTATTAATTATTATTATTATCATTATTATTATTAATGTTATTTTAATGTTATTATTATAGTCACTGTTGCATCTTGAACTTAAAACCAAGCAAAATTTAAAAAAAATCCACAGCACAAAAACAACAAAAAATTCAAAACCAACACACCCCTCTTCTTGCAAATGCTTATTTATGAGTTGCTCCGAGGAGTCATTTCTCATGTCCAAAAATTACTCTTTATATTGCAACTGTCTCAGAGATTTAGCATGTTTATATAGGAGCACCTGATCACTCTATACTTTCAAAGAATTGTTAATCTCCCATCCTCACTGGCGTGGGGAGGACTACAGCCTTCCGTCTCTAATTGCATGTGGAGTTCTGAATCATAGAAACTCAGAGTTATTTTGGAGATGAGTATTCAGTTGTTTAAAAAAAATTACTTCAGTTGACTGAGTCTTCCTTGTATCCTGATGTTACAATGTCTTACTGATTATTTTCATGCTTCTGAGTCATAGGTGTGAATGTATGGGTACCTCCATTTTAGAGCAGGTATTTCATTTCAGTCATCTCTGCTTTTAGGCTCCTAAAATTTGTTTACAGTCGTTGACACATTTGCAGTGATCCAGTGATCGTGGCAGTCTCATGTTAACTGGTTAGACTGAGCTTCACTGTGGATTTTTCAAAGACTCATAGAATGGTCTGGGTTGAAAAGAACCATAATGATCATCTGGTTTCAATATCCCTGCTATGTGCAGGGTTGCCAACCACAAGACCAGGCTGCCCAGAGCCACATCCAGCCTGGCCTTGAGTTCTTGTTACTTTGTTACTAAATGTCTCTCTGTTCTGTGCCCATGCAACTCATGCAACTCATGCTTTTCTCCTGTATTGCTGTTATTTTTGAAATCTTACTTTTGGACACTCTCTTATACAAAGATCTGTCAGCCTTTCACAGGTCTTTTTTTCTCCTTTTCTTTTTTTTTTTTTTTTTAAAAATTTTATTTTTATATATATTTTTTTTTTTTTATTTTTTTTTATTTATTTATTTATTTATTTTTTTCCCCTGCTGTGCACAGTGGCCACAGAAAACCCAGAAAAAAACTAAATCATCTCCACTCCAAAGCTGACTCTGGGGACTCAGCGCCAGCTCTGTCCCAGTCATGGCCTTGGGGGACATTAGCACCTACCAGATCATCTGAAATCACAGAACTTGCAGGATATATTGGACAACTGTGGCTTGATGATTTACATCATCCTTTGGAAAGCCACAAAGTAACGCATATGAACTGATGAAATCAAGCAGACTTTTTCTTAATGGATTGTTTTTCCTTGTATTTCTGTACTTCTTCCATTAGCAAATAATGCCCCAGTGAGGCATGAGAATGAAGTCAGTATTAGCAACTGTGGCAGAGAAACTATTAACTGTCTATAAATAAGATTTTTACAGCAAGTGCTACATAAGCCAGTACTTTCTGAGAGCCATATTCGTATCAAGATGGGCTGGGGGACTGTGCTCCATTACAGATGGTGGTTACTTGGAAGTGTTTAACTGGGTGATGCATGCAGCCTTCTCAATACTCTTATTCTGTTGTATAATTCCAAGCCCTGCAATATTGTTATCCCTTAAGAAAACTGCTTTCTATTTCAAAAACACCAACTCTGAATGCTAAATGGAAAGGAGTTAAAAAAATCACAGTGGTAAAAGATGCACAATTCTACCCTCTTCACTATACAACAAGCTGATTCATATTTGCTTCTTAGCCTTCTTATGAAGATGGTTACTTTGGGAAATCTGTGATACTACTACAAAATGTCACTGAGCAGAGTTGAGTATAGTGATGACTCATCTTCAAAAGTTTTAATTTAGTTTGCACAACCTTCTCAAGTACTGAGTTCTCATTTTGGGCTACATCAACCACAGTGCCCAGATCTAATGTAAGAACCATTAACATCATCAGGAGTTCTTCTAGATTCAGCGAGCATTTTTTTTTATTTATCAAGATCTTAGTGAGAAGAGATGCCTTAGAAATTTTAATGTTGTTAATCATGAATAACAATTAACCATATTTCATAAAGGCCAACTGAAAAGTCAGGTCTTGTGTTAAACTCTGCAGTCAGTGGAATACAGTCTGCGCCTTATATTTGGAAGCAGATGATCTCCAAGGCCCCTTCCAACCCAAACAATCCTATAAATCTATTTTAAAAAGCTAGATACCATATTGGGAAAAGATGTGGCCTGTCATGAGGATATATGTCATGGCAGTAAGAAATGTCATATTTGTTGAATTTCATTTTCAATAGAATTAGTTAAGAAGAACAAGAAAAAGGAAGAGAGAATTTTGAAAGAAAACAAGATGAAAGAGAGCACTAAGAGAGGGAAGATTGATAATTTAGAAGACTAGAGAATGGGAAGGGTGTGGATGTTGAAACTATCAGTGCAGAATCAGAATTGGTATATGCTCATCAGAATGCTTGCTCTTAAGAATACATTTTAGCTATAAGTTCCTAATATCAACAACATTAATCCAGAATGGCTGGAAAGGTTCAGGATTATATGGACTTGCAGCAAGTATGATAATGAATGTTCTGCTTGACCAATATGTTGGCTTCCCAGTCAAATAATCCTACGGATTAAACAGCACCTAAGTAGGCATAAGACTCAGAGAGTACAGTGAGAAAAAGTCCATATAATCAATAACTGGGCTACAGCTGAGCTTCTAAGAACTTTGGGGGCAGTTTGGCTTCAGAATTTCCTGTGGTCCTTGGAAGGGAACCTGGATTCTTTGTGATGGTCTAGTGTTAAGTTACAGACTAGCAGAATATGAAATGTATATAACAGTCCAATATTCCTGTCCAATTCAGGTAAATGTAAAAAGGTCTGCATGGATAACTAGAACACTGGTCAGAAAGGCAAGGAGTTTATACCTTTAAAATTGGTCAACAGCATTTATTCCCAATTTCGTGAGTACTTGAACAATTGTTTCTATTAATAAAATGCACTTGAGTCTCTGCTACTTTAAGAAACTTTTGAATTGAGATCCTTAGGTTAAGAAGCTTTGGTGGCAGTGGATCATCACAGTAGGATGTAGTTGCGGCACTCAGGGATTTGTTTTTTGTAGATATGAGCATTATGACTTCTGTGTCCCTTGTAATGTTCAAGAGACATCAGGGAATGAAACAGGTAGAAGAAATGGGACAGTGCTGGAGAGCTGCTCCCTCAGAGGCAGTGGGAAGTGTAGAATAAATTAGAACAGCTCTGAGTGGCTGTAATTTTCACAGCAGGTTGGACATACAGCATTGCTGAGAATTAACACCTGTGTTTCTGCAGAAATAAATCCTCAGGAGTAGTGCCACTGCCCTCGATAGTGATGAAAACAGCAGGGTTCTACAGAAACCAAAAGGCATCCCCTGTAAATGTGTTCAATGACTCTAGGACTTAAGGAGAGTGTTCTCCTTAAATAAATATATTAATTATATATAATGGATGCTTGGGGATAGTATGGCACAAGAATGAAAATACAGAGGCGTGTGTTTATTCTTATCACACTCTCCAAAATTTTTAAAAATGCTAGAATGTATTTCATTTTAAAGTCATTTTCTGAAGAGGAATCTAGATAGCACAGAATGAAATTGAAGGTGAAAGAAAGATACCATGCATTGACCAGCTCCCTATGGATCAGTGAGGGTTTGAACCTGTGGGAAAATTCCACAAGTTCAGTGAATGTCACAGAAGAGGTTATTTCAGAATCTAACAAGAAGATGAACATAACACATGGCCTGAAAATCCCCAGAGGCTTTGGGATGCATGATACCATCAAGAGCAGCTGTCTGCCTTTCCCACCCCAGCATGCTGCTTGGCTGCCATGGAGCCCACACACTATGCAAACCACCACTCTCTGAGTGAATGACACTGTACTCAAACTTCTGGTCCTTTCAACAGAGGTTGTTTTCTCCTTGCAGATTTTCTTCTATTTTCTCTCATGCAGTGTAAACATTTAGTGATTTTGCCCAGCACTTCACTGTTGTGATACCTAGGGTCCATATTGCTATTGTATGTGAATTTAGAGAAGTACTGAAGAGTCCCAGGACAGGACAACTTGACAGATGAAATCTGCTTGGGATAGGCAAGAGGTGGGAGACAATGAGGAGAGTTTTGAAAGAACTTGGTAAAGAGGGGAAGGAGACAAAAAGAATTTATGAGATGTTACATGTCAGTAGAGACTATAGAAATAGAGGAAGAAATTCCAAGAGAAAATAAAGGAACAGAATTAGTGGGAAAACACATGTAAATAGGGAAGTTGTGCTATGTATTGGGTTTTAAAATATTAGCTCCCCACATCCTTGAATATTTTTAGAGCACTTAATAAGACAGTGGTTTAATTATAATTCATTAATTGCATCTACTGTAAGATCTTGATGAAAAATTATTTAATTCCTCCATTTTTGAGCAACTTAGTTGCACTACACCAAACGTGGGCAAAAAGGAAAAAAATCCCACTCTTCCTCTGTAGCACTAGTGATATATCAAGAAAGAGAATCAATTTAATACATTGCCACAGCAATGTGAATTTCCAGAACCATTCAGCTGAAAAGTACAACCCCACCAGTCTGGTACCATGAAAATGAAAGTTGATGTCTGCCTGGATCAATTTTATCGTGAAAATAATGGCATCACTCTGGGCACAAGATTTAAAGCCTTCAATGCTTTGGGGAAGACACACTCAATAACCTACATAAGAAAGTTGATTGATTGAGAGTGGCTGGAACACACATAAAGCTGACATTTTTACCCATCTGGGCCTTTATCAAGACTGATAGGCTGAAACATTGTCTTTCTGAATGTTCCTTCTGCTTTCATATGGAAGCTCCTGGGTTTGCATTACTCTTGAGACTCCCATAAGGTGTATACACAGTATATCTGATAGAACTCTGAATATGTCTTGATGGTGCATGGAAAATGAACTAAATTCATCCTCCATCTAGATATCTCATAAGGGAGACATTATGTTCACTCTTTAATCTTTTTTTTTAATAAACAAAGGAGTCCAGAAATCAGCAGGTAAAGGTCCTGCGAACAGCCAACCTTGTACGTACATGAAATCTGAGTGCATCTGCATGTCCAACCTTGACTACAGAGGACCTCTTAGCAGCTCCTGGGTGCCAGCCTGGCTTACAACCAGAAGACCTTTGGTCTCCAGGCTTCTTAGAGGGGTGGTGAGGCCCAGCATACATTTGCCCTAGGTTAAAACAAAGCAACCCACTGGCAGTTGCAAATGACAAGAAAAGCTCAGAAAGTGTGGCAGCGAATGAAAATGAACCTGGGCTCATTTTAGGAACTAAACAAAGGCTAATGAAAATGCTCATAAAGAAGAAAAAACTTAATATGCTGTTATGAAAACATATAATAATTATGAACATTAACAGCATCAGAGGCCTGTGCAAAGAGAATTGCTTGGTATTTCCCTGAAGATAAAAAGCCATCTGTGTGCTTCAGGAATCATTATTTTTGCTTCTCCAGGGTAGAGGATGATTTGCAATTGCTAAGCCTCCATTTACTATATACAAATGTTACCCTCTACAACAGTGGCAGTGGAAAAGTGTTCTACACCTAATGGCAAAAAGCAAATGACCTAATAAGATGGATTCACAAGTTAAAACTTAGGTGAACACATCCAAAGAGAGCAAAAAATTTCACGTAAATTAAGTGAATTCTCTGGAGTAAGCTGTTTCTCATTACAGCTTTCTCCTCCTTCACTCCAAAAAGTCAATGAGTTTCTGCAGCATTTGATGAAGGAAGATGTAGGATTCATCACTGTGAGCTTTGACTCCCTGTGTTCAAGCTCTGCTCTGGTAATCAGGAGCAGCTGTGGTCTGATGACTTCAGCACTATGGAAGAAACATCTGAATTCTTCTGAATTACTGGCTTTTTCTTGCACTTGTAATATACCAATTTTTGTCTGAATGTGCCCAAAATTATTGTTAAAAAATAAACGCAATCCAAGTGAAAAAATATTTAGTAAAAAATGACAAAAATGTACAGCCTGCATATTTTTAGAAAAATTGAATATTTACAGCAGACTGGCTTATATCAGATCCTAGTATTTTAATATTAGTTCTGTAACTCAACAAAGGAGAAAAATATTATGAAGTGAGGAGCTCAGACAGTTTTAATTTCAATACTGCCAAAAATTTCAATCAAGACTGCAAACATACCCAAATAGATATATTTTGAGTAATAAGATTGGCTGTGTGTATAGGTTTGCTTTTTTTTTTTTTTTTTTTATTGCACAAGGCATAATTTTATTCTATCCCTATACTGTCCATTTGGTATTTGCTGTCTTTCTACATAATTTATGTTGCTTTAGCCTTTGAAAACTCTGGCCTAAGATCATTTACACTATGTAATACAAAAGAGTGTATGGTATACAATGGTGTTTTAGCACAGAGCAGGAGTGCAGTTGTTGAGCATGTCTTATAAGCTTTTCTAAACACACTGATTTGCACCAAAGAAAGATCCTAAAAAAGGCAAACTGGATTACTGTTGAACAAAACTGAACCAGAAAGAGAGATGCTCTGGTTGGTAATGGGCATTTGGTGCTTTCATTCAGTCTAGAACAAAATGCACTACGTAAACAAGAGATGAAAAGTGTGGTGCTTGGGTCCCCAGTTCTGTCACTCTTATTCCATGGCTTCATACCTGTTGTGCCAAGTTACTAGCGAAGCTAGCGATGCTCCAATCACCCTTATATTAAAAGATGAAGAAAGAAGAAAATACACATACACACGCAAAGAAAAACAGAGGGATAGGAGAACATTTATTCACATTTCAGGCAAGCAAGCAAGCTAGGAACAGTTTGTCTCCAGTTTTCCTGTCTACAGACCAGCCACTAGATGAATGATGTTTATTTCCCACTTCTAAGTTATAACCATTTTTGAGATGGTGTGTGAGAGACTGCTGAAGCAGGGGAGGCTTTAGTGTATTGTGAGGTCTAATTAATATTATGCGGAAAGGTGTGGTCATAAATGGGGCTTGCCATGCTTAGCATTACTGCTGAACAAACACACAATGTCCAAAACGTGTTACTGGGTAATCCAGTGTAGTCATTTCAGAAGAATAGCATGAAGTCTCATTTGTTCACATATTAAATTAAGAACAGAGCAAGAGAATATAACCACTGTTTTAAAACAGCCCCCAAATAGATCAATTCTCCAAAAATGAACCCACACATCCTCTTTTCAATGTGCAATTAGCCTGACTGAGATGCAGCCTCAGAGACTTGAAATTGAGGGTGTAATAATCAAACCAAGGATGAGATCCATTTACAGCTTTCTAAGTTTGTTGTTTATTTTTGTACAAGAGACCTCTCTAAACTGCCTTCCCCTGGAGATGACCAAGCAGACTGTGGCTTCTTGGTGAACAAATCCCTTCCCTTGTTCCAGAGAGGAAATATTCTGTGAGGAACTCAACCCTCCTCACTGTAGCATCATTTTCTGGAGCAGCAGTGAAGAGAGTGGTTGAGCAAGTAATGAACTATGATGCCACTATGATACTGGTAACAACATAGCTGTTCTATACATTTATAGACATCATTAAGCTGAACAGCAAAGAAAAACGATTCCTCAACACAGCTCATCAGAGTAAGCTCTTCCAAATAGAGGTCATTTTCTCTTCCCCGTTGTTCCATGCCTAAAAGGATTCTCTTCAGGGCAGGGTCTGGCACAGTATCACACAAAAGTTACAGAATTCTATTACCGTATTGTTGGTACCAGGACATATTTTCAGGTTGAATTTCAAGTACTCATGGACAATCTTTTACAATCTTTTTGAACAGATAAGTAAATGTCTGTTGCTGAAACAAAATATGAAATTTCAAAACTGGACAAATTTATTGTTTCAGCTGACTTCCATGCACAATGAAATTTAGACATTTTAAAATTTACATTTATCCTTTATTTCCTCACAGACCAATCCTCTGATTTCCCAGAGAAGCTTTTTACTGTCTTATAGGTTCCCTCTGGATATTCAACTTTATTCAGACACTACTGATACATTTGTCCAAGTTCCCCTCAAACTGCAGTTTTTGTCAGTGAAATTTTGCATTCTAGATCCGTGTGCAATTTATATGAAATGCTGTCAAATCAATAAAATTTCACTTTAGCTACCAGAAAAAAATCTATACAGTGGTTATCCTCAGGAGGATTTTAACTAGTCATTATGTAGGTGCTGGTAAGTGAATAAAAAGTTTGGTGAAATAGATCTCACACAATAAGCCTTCATCCTTCTATCCAAGCTCATCTGGGCTCTGGACCCTGGCCTTTTCATTTCAGCTTGGTTCATTTAAGGGTTTCTCTTCTCTGTCATGCCTTGGGAAAAAGTCCCTATACCAGTCTGATCACCTCGGTGGCAGCTACATTTCTGGTACCAAAGCCAAGCTCTGCTGGGTGCTGTCAGTGCAAATCCTAGAACAGAAAGGGGAAAGGCAGCTCTTACAACCAATTCAGCATTTCTCCTCTATATAATCTCTCACACTCTCTATCCTCAGGCAACAGGACAATGAACTTCAGAAATATGCAGGCATAATTCAGTTGCTAATATTGAGTTTGTCTGCTTCAGAGATTATTTATTTATGTATTTGAAATGAGTACACGTGAATAGCTCCAGATTAAGTGCCTTGCTGTAAATCCTGCCCATGTTGTATAATTATTGCATGCCTGGGATGAAGCCTGCATAATCCATTACCAGGTCTCATTAAAAAACAAGAAGGAAAACTTCACAAATCCCCTAAAGAATGGTAAAAGCTTTACCAAATCAAATTTTTTCAGTGAAATTTTGTAATTTTATCATGAATAAAAATATGAAATATTGTCAGCTACCTTTCCTCAGTAGCATTAGATATTTGATGCAGTTTAGCCTGTGGACTATAGGTGCACCTGAATTAAATCTATGACAACTCAGAGGGTTCCTGAGCACTAAACATCATTTTTTATGATTCCCAGTGAGTTGTAGAATGATGAACCGTGGTTCAGTCGTTCCAGCTGGAGGTTCAGGATGAACTCCCATTTCCACTGCAGACTTTCAGCATGCCCAGGCATGGAAACCTCCTCAGAACACAGGTGCATGGCTCTCAGCATAGACTCCAATATGAATTTTCAGAACCTCTGTTGGCACTACCTTTTAGCATCCAAATGTATGCCAGTGAAAGTCCAAGGCAGCCAAAATCCTGTAAGGAGAGTGTGGAAGAGCTCACACTTGAAAGCCTATTTTCCTCTCTCTGGGACTCCTTTCACATACAGTTATTCCATGCTAAATGGGACTGATACCCAAGGAGGGAATGAGTGCTGCCCTTCCTCTGCTGTCAGCCACCACCTTGCTATCTCAAGGCTGCTTTCCAGTTCTCTCTGGCAGAGGAAAGATTACACCTTTGCCTCCCTCTGACAGCTATCACCTTGGAAAAGAGGCAAAAGGGAACACTACCCCTATTGTCCTTTCAGTGGCCTTTACATGGCATTCAGCTTGCTAGATGGCACTTAGACCACTTTCTGTGTTGAGCCATAGAACAACAGAGGTGTGGAGAAATGCTCGCTCTGCCACAGCAGCTGGGCTGATGAAGCTGGTGTCAACCTGTTCACCTGTGTTGAAAGCAAAGTGCTTGAGGGCAGCCCTTCAAGGCTTGTGATTAAATTAACACCAAAGACATTTTTTTTAGAAAAATATTCAAGGGTTTGAGAAGTGGCTGGATGATCTAACATGGGATTTTGGCAGTGATATTTACAGCTTTAAAAATCTTTATTTTTTTTAATTATTATTATTATTATTTTTACTTTATGTAATCAGCTGGGCAAAGGTACTTATATGTTCTTAAGAACCTTTGATTTGGGATGTAGCCTGTTCACTGTTAATATTGAAAGTTTAAATATAAGATTGGATGGGCCCAGGCTCTTTTCAGTGGCGCACAATGACAGAACAAGGGGCAGTGGACACAAACCAAATCACAGGAAGTTCCTTGTGAAAGTAAGGAAAAGCTTCCTTGATTTGAGAATTACAGAACACTAAAAGAGGTTGCCCAGAGAGATTGTGGAGTCTCTTAGTCTGGAGATATTTAAAACTTGCCTGTGTAACCTCCTATAATGAACCTGCTTCAGCAGGTGGGTTAGACTAGATGGTATCCAGATATCCCTTCTGAACTCTCTGCTTCTGTGAATGTGCTGTATGGAATAGTGCTTCCTTGTCTCATAGTGCGGTGGGAAACATAATTCAGAAAAACATATGAAATGTTCAAAACTAAGGAGAAGAAGATAAGAAGTGAACATGAGGCCAAAAGGAACCCCCTAAGATAGAAGAAATGAATGCTTAAACCAGAATTACCTTAACAGTAGATTTTCAACTTCGTTTATCCAATTCATGCATCTCAGCAAACTTGCAGCAAGCCATGAAATATCTCCTGTAATGCTGCAGAGATCTTGCATTTCCCAGCTTCCTCGTGGTTTCCTGAAGAACTGTTTCACTGAAGTCAACATACAACAGTTACCATGGTGTTTTTTGTAAAGCAAACACCTCAGCAAATTACCTAGTAGACCTCAGCAGAAATTAATCAAATAGCTGTTTCTTAACTTGTAACATAATCAATAGTCACAGTCACTGCATTGCATGGATATAACTGTCTAGCTGCAGAAAGACTATCCAACACAATGTGGTTTGGGTTTGTATGTCGTTATTTAATGATCATTAACCCCATTAGGATCAAAAGGCAACCTTAAAATCCTGGCAGCAGTGCTGGAATGTTTGTCATTCAGACTAATGAACAACTGGCGAAAGTTTCTTTATCTAAGGATCAGCTTTGTAATCATTTACTTTCAAGTTTCCATGTTGTAGGAAAGTATTTTGTACATATTTTTTTAATGAAACTCACCTGCTGTTGGTGGAGCTAACAGCTGGCTGCATGTGAAGAGTTTAACGAAGTGCTAATTAAAATTAATTATAAGTTGATTGACCTGCCTTACCAATAAAGCATGGCCCACTTTTAAATGCCTCGTAGGTCTCAGCTGGGGCTTGTATGTGGTGGGGGTTTGCTTTTGCCCCACTGTAGCTATTGCTAATCCAAACCATTATTGATTGCATAGCATCTCTTGCAATTTGCTCTGGTAGGAGGATGTTTGTGTGCAATCCTGCTGGCATACTAGTGCTGAGGTAAAAGATCACCTGAGGAAGGGGGATGGGCCTTCTGTTTTAACAAGGTAAAAGTTTTTGTTGATGTGGCTTCTCCTGGGGTTTCTATTGGAGTGATCAATGGCCTGTAGTGAGCACAAGGTGCAGCTGTTTGCGCTGCACTGCACTGTTTGCCACTTGGTAGGGTTTGTGTAGGCACAGGAATTTAGGCCTTGCTGAAATTTCTATGTTGCTTTTGATGAAATAAGATACAAATTTAAAGTACAGCTTCTACTCCTGAAGATCTCCCTAGGCAAATAAATCTTTAACCCTTTACAGATGCCTCTGCAGCCACTGCCAAGGGCAAAGGTTTTCTTTGAAGCTGCACTCTTTTCAGATTCCTTCACGAGTGATATGAAGTCACGTTAAATGAGAGCGACACTCACTGAGTACAGAGAAGCAGGTAAACACGTGTTGTTCATGTAGGCTTGTTTCTGCATTGTATATTCTTTGTCTGACACGTGTTAATACTTTATAACAAGTATTTCCAAGTTCATTCTGGCTAAAAATGTTGTATTCAGTTTAAGATCTAGATTCTTTAAAATGTCCTGTTTTGGATTATACTAGTGATTAACAACAATGTTGTTGAGATACAGTGAAATTAATTGCTGGTTATGTAGAAGACATTTTCTTTCACCAGTTTTCCAAAGTAATTCAATGTACTCTGTGATAACTATGGTCATCTAACTATTCTTTTTTTAAAGCAACATACTGCTCCAAGTACAGCAGTTTGTTTATATTCATCTTCTCTCTGTGCTTAACTGTCCCATTCTCTTCAGCTCCTTTCATACAGAAACCACATCCGACTCCTATTCATTTTGCTTCCTGCCTCTGCTGTATCTTTCAAAAGCTGGATGTACAGAACGCTAAAGCCGCAGCATAAGAATGATTGATACTTATTGTGGGACCGTGGAATCTCTACTCTCTTTTCTTCTCTTTAAAAATCAGGATAATGTTCAACTATTTTTCTTTTAAAGGCAATTAAATTCTGAGAAGACTTTTCATTAAGTGATCAACAATGGTATTTGCGGACTTATTCTTCTACATCAGCATAAATGCATTCTTCGTGTGCCAGTACAAAAGGCCTGACATGGTTCTCCATTTTCCTGTGTTGGATATTAACGCTTAAATTTTAAAAACTGAGAAGCACATTTTGCAATTGGATGCACTTCTCAGTTTCATTCTTTTTGGGATTTTGATATCCCTGATGGAGGATGTAGCAAATGAAGGATTCGGTCCGTTAGGCTATGAATTATCTAGGAGCAGCAATAGCACCCTTTCTGTCTGTGCATCAGAGACAGAGGAGCAGGAGTAGATGGAACCATTAAGACTAGAAAAGATCTCTAAGATCATCTTGTTCAACCATCCACCTACCACCAATATTGTGCACTAATCCACATCCCTCAGTACCACATCTTCATGTTTCCTGAACACCTCCAGGGATGGTAACTCCTCTACTTCCCTGTGCATCCTATTCCAATGCTTGGTGACTCTTTCAGAGAAGAAATTTGTCCCAGTATCCAACCTGAACCTTTCCTGGTGCAACTTGAGGCCATTCCCTCTTGTCCTATTGCTATCACCTGGAAGAAGAGCCAATTCCCACCTCACCACAACCTCCTTAAAGGCAGTTATAGAGAGTAGCAAGATCTCCCATAGTCAAGGCATCCTTTTTCATCCCACATGATGAATGTATCTATTTATCCTGAACTGAGATGAAGAGTTTTATTTAATGTGATGAAAAGGTAGATAATGCACAAATGCCATATTAATCTGTAATATTTAACAAATATTTCCTTCCTATGTTTGAATATATAGAAAGACATGCCATGGACTTCAGGCCAACGTCTTTTCTACCTGAACTTAACTGAGTCACCAAGCACAAGTTTAAGTCAGAGGAAACCTTTCTCATTGTATTTCTCTTATTTTCATTCAGACCACATTATATGAACTCATGGCACATGAACCAAGCACAAAAAAGTACAGTCAGAACTCTGAAGGCTTTAGGGTTGCATTAGTGAGCTTCACTCCCCTTGGTGTAATATAAAAATGGCAAAGATGGTATGGAATGAGCATTTTTAATAACTCTCCTAAGTGTTCTATTAACTGCCATGTATCATACAAATGAGATAGAGAAACTAGGGAAGCATTTTCAGTTGCTGAGTAAAAACAATTTAGGGTGTAAATATGCTTCCAGACCTGCATGCAGAAATCTTGCCAATTAGGTTTCTCTTTTATTTTTATATATATATATATATATATATATATATATATATATATAAAGTTTGAGGAGAGAAAAGTGACACAACAGCTCTAGAAATCAACTTGTATCTAGGCAAGCATCAGGGCTAAGAATAGCTTGCAATCTGTGCCATCCTATAGTGGCTGATGGTCACCTCTCCGTGTTGGACAGAAGTCAGGGCTCATGCTGGCTCTCTGAGATGTCTCTCCTGAGTTGTCATCTGAATGTCTTCAGCCTCAGCATCTAAGACCTGTCAGCTGCCTGGGAGAGCCTTCATCTGCAGACACATCTGCAGTCCCTCACAGGGCTGATGGAACAAGCTTGGAGCAGAGCTGCTGGGAATATATATGTATATATTGTATATACACAAAAGCAGGAAATACTTATGCAGCTAATTAGAGGTAGCTGCAGCATTCTGTAGCATGTTGATGTAACGTCATTAAAGTGAAAGGTCTGTCAAGCACCTGCTGCGGTCTGTGACCTCCTACCTGGCAGCAGTGAGAGGACAGAGATTAGAGGCACACATGGCAGAAAAGCAGCTGTGTGGCATGCTTTTATTTCAACCAGTGTATGTCACACACTGCAGAAAATACTATAATCTTTATTGTTTTCCTCTTTAAAGTCCTCAGAAGTTGTATTTCTCTGTGTTGATGCGTAGAAAGTACAGAGAGATGATGCTTCTTAATAATGTATTTCTCTCTCTTTCTCTCTGTTCTTATTTGTTTTGGGAAAAGTGAATCAAAGAAGTGTGTTCTGTTTAGCAGGCACAAAAATCCATGACTATCCTAATCTCTTTTGGGAAGACTCAGAGGGAGACTTATACACTGAACTGCTAATGATTATCTCTTCCAAAAATGTTATGCAGGAAAATGTCTTAGGTTTTCTGTATGGAATCTGACTCTTAGAAAAAGGCTAATTGTGCTTTAGAAAAGCTGTTGTAAATGAGAAGTCTTTGGTACCAAAGTAAGCAGGAAAACTACTGGAAGACTGTTCTGAATCTAAAGTAGTGCAGGTGCCAGGTGCCTGCAGATGCCAGGATAATGTAGACTTCACTGCTTAGATGCTTTCTAAGGATAACTCAGGCTTCCTCCAGATATGGGCTGGGACAGTGGACAAATGGGTTCCTGACAGGGAGTTCTGACAAGTTCCCTGCTGTCATGCTAGGTAGCACTGGGCAAGTATCTCTTTAACAAAAGAAATACGAACAATGAGATTTCTTGAGATGGATCATTGGTCATTGTACAGAATGTCTTGATGTGATTGGTAAAATGGAAAGGATAAGGATAGACTACCATCTAGTGGATATATTGTAAAATTATTACATTTGTATTTAACCTGTTTTGTGACTTGAATAGCTAAACCAGAAAAAAAATAGATTCATCTCTTATGAGCCGAAATGACACTTGAAAGCATTCTGGCCATATATGCATTCAGACTGATGGTTAAAAAATCTTGCTGTGCTTTTTTCAGATACCTCAAAGCAGCTCTGCTAGTCCCAAAGCTAAAAGTGAGGAGGCAGATAATAACATGTTTGACAGATGTCCTTATTCCTCATTGTCCTCTAGTACCAGGATACAAGCACATGGCCATATGTTAGTACCTGTAAGGCAATGTTAAAGCATAAAGCACAGAGAGAGGTCTAAGATAGGCAAAATACAGAAGTAAGATATTTAACTCAAAGATCACAGCATGAATCTACAGGCACAACATAAAATACACAATGTTAATAAAATATCCAGTAGTGAAGACTCAGCAATTGTTAAGGAAGAAGTGCAAGTCTAATTTTGTTTATATCTCTCTTATACCCAACTGGCATCAGTGGAGTGATTTCTAACCTGAACTGCCACGCTTGCCTCTGGAGGAAAAAGGCCTTGGAAGCATCTTGATAAATTGATGTACATCTATGTATGATATGCACTTTATGCGATGTAAGTAGGAAGAACAAGTGTAACTCATGCAAATTATGACTCCTGAGTCTAATCTAAATTGGTGGAACCATCATTGCAACCGGACAGCTAGAAGGGGGATGGAGTTGCTTAATGTATCCAAATGTATCTTTGATCCTGCAACTCAGCTATGAAGGACACAACATTAAGTGCAAAATTTCTGGATAAAAAGCCGTGGTTTCTCTAATGAAAATTCTCATTACAAATAATGCCTTCATGTGAGTAGGAAAACAAACACAAAACACAGAACCCATTCAACCAGGCTTGTGGTTCATACTTATGATGCTCTTTTCCGATAAGATGACATAACTTACTGCCATGGCAGTCTCAGAATCTTCTGTTCATGTCTAATGACGAGACAAAATACAGCTCTGCTTTATTAACTGAAACTTGCATACATCTAAAATCAGCTTTCATTTCTCAACAGAAATCTTAGCAGCCCTGTGTACCAAACCTCTTTCTGCTGCCTGCTGACCTTCCATACCTGCACAGAGAGCAAAGGGTGTGTACTGTGGGATGTGCACATAGTATGTACCTCCCTGGTACACCAAGCCAACAGTAGTTGCCTCAGCGATGGGGCAGGAGTGAGTGTTTGGAAGGGTGCTGTGGGGCTTGAGCCTTCCTTCTTACCGCCCCATACTGTGGTGGGTGGGCCAGACACTGCTGTTTATATGGACCCCTAGCAGACTGCTGCTGCTCTGGAGCACAGGAGATGTAGGCTGAGGGCACGGCAAGAGACATGTTCTGGCTAGCTTTAAGTGAGCTGTCTCCAGTAGTGTTAGTAGTGCAGCCACAGGAGCACACAGGTTTTTACCAGCTATTTTTTCACCCAGATTTTTGGATAAAGTCCACTACTTGTTTTGTTTTCAACATAATGAAAACTAATCCAAGCAGCCAGCTCCAAAATTCTTTCCTAGACTTATGACAACAGTAATAATATGGGGGGGGACGGGGGGCTAAGATTTACCCTTTTAAATGTATTAGCATATATCTTCCTTGACTCATATTGTTGTGTACCTTAGGACCAGCATAATTCAAGGTTTCAAAGCCTTCTCTAACTGTGGCTGTCTGGCAGCTTAATTTCTGTTCTTAAGGAGACGCTCAAAGTGCTGAAAAGAGAGGAGGTTGAGAAGAAAGCTTGTTCATGGTCAGTTCAGGTGGGCAGCTGCTATACACCAGGCTGGAGCTGCAGTTCTTTCCTGGAAGCAGCAGTCTCCTCCCTGGCCCATCACTTTTTGGTGGAAGCTGGAATCAGAAGAGAAGTCTAGCTGCTTGATGTTTCACATTTCCTGTTGTCCCCTGATGGCAGAAGCCAGCCCAAGAAGCTTTAGGTGAACATCAGGAGTTCAAATAAAAAGTCTTTTGAGTTACACAGCGAGACATATATCTTGCTGTAGATGACCCTGTTCATTGCAGGGGAGTTGGACTAGATGACCTTTAATGATCCCTTCCAACTCAACTGATTCTGTGATTCTGTGTAGCAAATGTCTTAGTGACTTTGACTTAGTGACAGTGTGCTGTGACTATAGAAAAGGTCTAGCTAACAGTAAGACTTGTGAAAACTCTCCACCTCTGATGACTTACACAGATGTAGACATTGTGGCTCTACAGAAACCAGAAGAATGCACTTGTATTTGCTAACATCCTTTCTCCAAACATCCTGAGCCTACGAACACCATACAAGTGAAGTTCAGGATAATATTCCAAGCATTCATCAAACATTTCTGGATTGGATATTTTTAAACAGATCTACCAGCACTGATATTCTGGTACCAGTCTTTTTTCCAGTGATTGTTCCGTTGCAAGTTACCCATTTGGAGCATGAGCACTACAGAATAGGTATTCCTTAAACAATATTGAGAAAAGCATTCCTCTTTTATAGATGAATAGGGTATCATTACTTCTGGTGTATTTGCTACTTGTTATGTAAAGGGAAAAATTATGCCCAGTGCTACTAAAAAGCTTCTCAAACTATAAGAGAAGTCCCATTTGGCCAACCAAATTTTTCAAAATGAGGCACAAATTTACAACATATTTTTTGTACATCTATTGGTTGTTCTTTTTTTTTTTTTTTTTTTTTCTCCTGAAAAATCTTGCAGTTGCCATTAATACCTGAAGCCTAATCGTAGTTTGAAGAAAAGCAAGTTGGTACCAATGATCATAAGCCCCTTGAATTCAGTATAGTAAAGTATAAACATAATGCAACTTCACAGAACCCAACAAACAGAGGTTAATATATCCAGAGGACACAGTTTAGTGAATTGGAATGTTTCATGAGCAAGAATTGAGTAGTGGAATTTACTGGCATGGAAGGGAGAAGGGAATTCTCAATTCAGAGTGAAGGTACAGCAGCAGCTTGTGTACCTCAGGCAACAAAGAAGAAGGGGAAAAGGTGCTGTAGAGGTGGTAGGTACAGGAAAGCAGCAGTGCTAATGCTGATGTTTTAATAGCAAGCTTCCCAAGATGGGGAAATTTTCTCTCAACTGCCTGGCTCCTGTCGGCACTTACAAAGATTTACCTCTCCTGAATTGATGTTTCTATCTGTTGCTCTGTTTGAGTTTTCACCCAATGACTGCATTAGCTCACAGTCATGTGCTTCTCTCTTTTATGGAGAATGGGAACATTTTTAAAAGCCTTTTCCCTCTCCAGTCTGTGTGACCTTGCATTGAGCAGAGCTTGTCAAATATTCAGAACAAAGTCCAAAAATGAACCTGAAACCTGCCTTTGGGTTTAGTTGTGAACTCGAAACTGATTTTTACCGTAAGTTTTATGAGCCTAGATTGAGTTGGAGGAGACCTGGGCTGATTTAAGGTTTTACAGGGAACCATTTCATACTCAGAGGCTTAATGTGATTTTGGCTTGAAACAAAGCAATCCTTGGCAGACGTTGATCAGATGAATCCCATAACCAAGGCAAAATCCAAGGGCTGTATAAATGTAGGGCAAATTGAACCTAGCGCATGCACACACAGAAGTGACATTTGTATGTACAGCACTGAATTTTATGTGAGGTTCTGGTGAGGAACATCAGGATGTTTTTCCAGAAGTACCACACCAGAATGAAGCGTGCTGACAAAATATGAGTTGCAGGGAATTAAAAATCAAGCTCAGCCCTTCTACAAACAAACATCTTGTTCTCTGTATGTTTGTGGAGTAATAGTGACATCCTGTGGCCAGCTATGTTTAGTCCCAAGCACGGACAGGCTGTTTGTTCCTACCAGTGCCATGTGTAGGGACGCACTGAGAGAAAGGATGGAGGCAGAGCCTGAGAGGGAAAATTCCATCCCTCCTTAATCGAGATGTTAGATTTCAAAGGGAAGGAAAGAGTTACGACATGATTGCTCTTTAGTCATAATCCAAACATTAGGGCTCTTAGCTAATTTAAATGTAAAGTGATTTTAAACATGCTTCCTGAAGCTGAGCATAGAAATGAATGCCTGTGGGGGCTGCTGGGCATAGCAACTGGAGGGGGAAGAGGGAACCGAAGCTTGACATCCAGCATGAGGAGAGGCCACAGGAGAGGTGGGAGGCTAGGATGTTTGAGACCATCCTCCAGAGCCCTGTGAGATGATCCAAGGAAGCTGAGTATAAAGGTACAAGCAAAAGGTAGCACTGAAAAGGAAGAGTGGTTTCATTTCCCAAGCACGTTGTATTTTGATGTTAACAGGCATGGCTGTGGCACGGTAGCAGGTTCAGTGAGGGATGACTCTTTTTCCTTGCAGTTGACATGTTCTTGCTCAAGTACAGGGGAAATATACTGCCAAGTGAGTCAGGTACACAGCTTGCCCAGAAAACGAAAAATTTAAGAGGGAAAAAAAAGGCTGTTGGGCAGCCAATAAATTGCCATGAAGAGAGAAAACAGGCAAAGAGAGCAGCTGGCTGGAGCCCAGCAGAGGAGGCTCAGTGCCTGGGAGACCATCTTGCTGTGCTACATTATTTTGAAAGCCAAGGAGCCACTGGAGTTCAAGGAGGGAAGAAGCAGAACAGCCAAGGTGACTTTTGTTGCTGGTAATCTCATTTTTATTGTCTAAATTATGGTAATCCAGTGATGTGGCACATACTGCTTCTGCCCTGAGATGCTGACCTTTGTTGTCTGATGCCTTGAAGAAGGGGATCACAGGCATCAGAAGCCACAGAGACTTGAAGAACACTGGATGCTGTGGGGTTATGGCTGAGCTGAGAAGAATAAGGGAAATAGAAATAGGGAGAGAGTATATGCAGAGAAAATAGTTTCCTGTTGTACAGAGGAAACTAGGAGCTGGTAAGAGATGAGGCTGTGAAGTTTTCTGGTGACCACATCTTCCTCATGGAATTTCATTGTCCAACGGTATTTCCTGAACTGCACAGGCTTGCTATCCGGGATTGAGCTCATGTTGTATGTACTCTTTCAGAGAGAACATTTGGTCTTTCAAATATTTGATTTGCATTAGCAGCCTGGAAGGTAGTGGTGGATATAAAGTCGCTCATTAACACTGGCTTGGGGTTCAAGTTCATGTTTTCTGCTGGGGTAGGAAACTTGTTTTATTAGAGAGCTTGCAGAAACAGAAGATTGAGTGAATGATTGGAGTTTTAGAATACTCTCACAGGAAGGACTGAATTTACATCTATGGGACTATTCTTCCACCTTCTTTTGAGATAGCTGTAGAAAACCACAAGTGTCCTTTTTGTGATATCAAGTACCTGCTAGAAAAGGACCCTTCCCCAAAATAAGCAAGATTTGCACAGAGCTGCATTAGCTACAAACCAAGCAATGTCCCTGGTGGCTGGCACAGCAAACCCCAGGCTGATAGAAGGGGCTGTAATTTAGTGACTCTGAGAAACAGCAGAAAGACCCGAGCAACTGAGGGAAGAGTCAGTGAGGTAAAGTGAGACAGATGCAAGAGCAATGCTAATGTGGCCCTGAAACAAAACAGTTACCTGGAGAGAGTGTATGGGGGCTGACTGCTGACTCTATGAAGCCAGGAGCTGTAAAAAGTGAAGCAGACTCCTATTGCCTGGTTACCTGCAGTACTCTGGGAAGCAAGACTTTGTGAATTCCTGCAAGACAGATAAAAGGACACTGTGCTCTAGGTGGCCCTGCAGGGGCTGGAGCAGAAGATCTCCAGAGATTCTTTCCAACCTCTACTGTTCTGTGATTCTGTGAAAAACAGTAGATTGCCATGTTTCCTAATGGAAACAACCCACAGGGCCTTGAATTTGAGCTAGCTGCTTCAGTAACAGAAGCTTTCTTTTTGCTAAAATTTTGCTTTTATTTGTCTGGAGATACAACATAACCCGGAGTTCAAATCAACATTTTCTTTCAAGGGAAAAATGCCTACACTGGATTTTGTCTGATTATAGATCTGGCCTATGATAAAAAATATTTCTAAATAAGACATACTACAGTAGAACTCTGTGGATCTGTACAAAATGCATAAGCATTACTGGCCACTGAAATTTCAGAGGTGTTTGAGAGGGAAGAGAATTAATGAGAAGTCCAAGAGAACCAGCTTTTCTATTCCTTGAGATCCTCACATGGGTGAGAATAACGGAAGATCCTTAGTTGCTTTTTCCCCACTTCTTTCTCCCTCTCTTTCCCTCCATTCCCTAAGTTGAAGAGCTGTTGTTCTGTTGTGAAAAATTGTGAAACAGTTACTGCCTCCTGAAGCAAATAAGCAAAAGAATTATCAGATTTCTTGAAGTCTGGTAGAGTACAGAGATTTCCCATTAAAAGACCATAGATGAAATTATTTGCCTCACTCTTGAGCTCGTATGCAATATGACCTTGAGTCCCCAGCAAATAACTGCCTCCATACAAATAAATTTCCTTCCTGGGTCAATACTGGGTAAGAAGTACATGTGTGATCTATTGGTCCATGTGTGCTACAGTCCACCCTGCACATGGTCCATGCAAGACTTGAACCAGTTACAACCAGCTGTATGTTTCATGCTGCAACTCTATGGGACTCACAGAAATTTTTGGAAGCCTGTACCCAAATCCTCTGTTCAGGAAGGATCCTTTTCCTCAAAGCTCATGGAGCTGTGCAAGAAGGAGCTTGTTCTCAGGCAAGCACTTTTCTGCACCACACAAAAGGCTGAGCACAGGCTGCAAGAGAACCATGGTGAGCGTCCTCATGCTCAGATCATTGGGAAACTTCCACAAAGCACAGTCACGATTTCTGCAGCATACACCTGACACTGCTTTCTGCTTCAGATGATTCATTGCTTCCTGTGCGATAACTAGAATACTGGAAAAGTATGTATTAGAGCAAGATGTGAAGTCTAGCAATTCTGTTAAGGTTAGAAAAATTCTAGCTGAGCTGCAGCAAGAAAGCAGGTTGTTAAATACCAGCTGAGGCAGAAGGTTTTGTCTCATTGGAACTCCACTTATTTTGTGCTTGAGCAGCTCTTGCAGCAGCAAGAACCTGAGTAGAAGTATTTATACAAAAGGCAGGATTAGTGGATAATAAACTGGCATTAATTTATCGGAATTTCTTTTGGCTAGTTTTCCTATTTCTGTCCGGGAAGCCTTGTTGGTGGCACACAGGAGTTAAGGCAGCCTTGTTTCTTATACCTTATATCTGTAGTCTAACCTGAACAATTAAAAAGGGTGCTCATTCACTAGCATTTTAAAAAAAAGCATTTTGAGGGGGCAGAAGTTTGGGTTCCTTTTATTTGTTATTATTTTTAAACCCTGAAATAATTCTGCATTTGATTCCTATTTCACAGAGGAAAATGAAACCCTGGGATGAATATATTGGTCCCTGGAAGGCAATTCCTGTAAACAAATTAATACAACTCAGAGCTGCCTCCTCTACATTTTGTTCCTTTTCTTGTGCAGCCTATTGATTGATTTACCTTAGGGAAAAGATTCCTCTGACTCAGATACTAAGCAAGTTCTTAAGGAAAATATCAGCTTTAAAAAAGGAGCAGAAGAAAGAGCAGCAGTTGCAAAAATTGCTAATCTTTCATTTGCAGGAGCCACTGAACATCTGGATAGTATGAAGCTCCTTTAACCCCCTGAGTGCAGAAAGAATTAGTACCAAAGGGCAGCCCATGCTAATTCAGTGCCATTAAACTTGTATAAGCTGGAAGAATGTGATGCTATACTTCCATAGGGCCATATGGATACCACTTTGCACTTTGTATCCATCAGAGGGACTAACAAAACTAGTTCAGTGCTATACTGCACAGCTTTTAGAAAGACAAAATAGCCCCTGTGCAATATTACACAATATTACACGTCTGTCATATCACAACTTGAAGCCAACCTCTGCTTTTAACCACATGTGGAGTGATAGTCTGCTGACACGTAACTTCTGAGCTGCCACGTTCAGAACAACGAATGACTAAATATTGGAAGAAAACTATGAGTTTGATTTTGCATTTTTGTTTTCTGGTTGGGATTTCCAAATTTTTAAAGAGCTGGTATTTTCTTCAGCCTGCTGACTAGAGGGTTGTGGTTCATTGTTGTTGTTGTTCTTTTAAGGATGAGTCTTTATCTTCTTTTTCCAGTATTAAAATATGGCTTCCTGCTGATCTTGCTACTCTCATCATTCACCTTTGTCTGTAACTGAAGGGAAAGAGTAGCACTTCCCTTGAAGCCCCTTCATGGCTTTCATGTTATCCTCAGTTAATCCCTATTTTACTTCTCTCTCAATATCACCTTTCTGAATGATGAAAAGTGAATAAGCTCAGCTTTCAAAGTCAACACTGTCTGTGATCAGCAGTAACAACATACTTAACATTTTATAGTGACTTTCACATGTAGATGTGTGACTGCTTTAACAAAGACATAGAAGTTATTTTTAGGCCATCAGTACATAGGGCAGAAGTGCACAGAAGTTGAAGTTGAGATTTTTCCAGCACAGTGCTCATAGTCAGGGCCTGATGGCTCATGTACACAACCATGTATGACTCTTGCTATGAGACAGTATCAACATCTTCCAGTGGAATTGTTTTGCCTGTACAAAGGTGCAATTTAGATATGTTTAATTCCTAGTGTCTTACCCTTTTAATGACCCTTAAGTTCAATCAGTATACATTGTATAGCCTCCAATGTGAACTTTTATGCCTGGTGGATATTAAAAAAGATTAGAATCATAAAAGTAGAATCATGGAATCACAGAATAGCTTAGGTTGGAAGAGACTCCAAGTTCACTTAGTCCCACTGCATGCCATGGGCAGGGCTGTCGCCCAGCAGCTCAGCTGCCCAGGGCCCCATCCAACCTGGCCTTGAGTGCCTCTGGGGATGGGGCACCACAGCTTCTTTGGGCAGCTGTGCCAGCACCTCACTGCCCTCGGAGTGGAAAAAATTCTGCCTGACATCTAGACTAAATAGTTAACAGAGGCACATCCAAACTGAGGCCTGTGGGCAGCCATGCAGCCCAACGCAGCCCCTGTCCCATGCCACCATGGCAGTGGCTAGAAACAAGAACTGCACTTTAAGCACAGCAAAATGTAAGTAAGTGGAATGTTCTGCTTACAAAGAAAACTTCAGACTACATGTAAGATGCAGAATCCAATTAATCCTTATCTTCCCCTTTTGCTATGAGAAGATCTTCACTGAAACTCTGATTGCATAGGAAAACATCTGTGGAAAGCTCTTCAGAGACTCCGGGTTTGAGTGAGGGCCAGACCCCGGCCCTGGAGGTCCCTGGGGCTGGGGGTTTAGGTGAGGACTCCACGCTTGGATTGAGCCTCAGGATGTGCTTGTTTTCTCTCCTACAGTGGTGAGTCAGATCAGATCCAATTCGCAGGCTCAGCCTCCCACCGGGCAGTAAAAACACCGCTTGCCTTTTGGGTATAGTTTCCAGCTCCAAAATAAACACTGAGAGCAGCCAAACTATGGTCAAAAAACATTGAGAATGAGCACGCTGGGTTGCAAGGGGGATGTCATGAGGCTGTCGCTTCAGACAGTGCACCCTGCTGAAACTTCTCACATGACCTTCAGCGTATAGACAGGTCTCTGCTCCTGTCAAACCCAGGAGAAATGTTTGTACATTACAGTTAATTGCGAGGCTTGGCAGCAGAACAGCAGAAAATGACTGCAAAGCACAAAAACATCACAAAGCTACAGAGTGGCCTGCAAGCTGCATGAGCTGAGAGGGTCTGGAGTCAGTACATCCAGGCTGAATTCAGAAGAAAATGCCAATATTATGCCTACCCCACACAGTCCTTTTAAATAAATAAATAAGCAAATTAATTAATTAATTAATTAAAACCTGGAGCAAGATGCCAATGCTATATTTTTGAGAGTGGTGCATAAAGAATATAGCCTTGTTTCTTCCCCTGCGTTGTCTGCATGCGCTGTCAGACTTGCCATGTAGCCCTGCCCTCTGCAGTTGCTTAAAATAACATGTTTTTGTTGTAGCATGTATGTTTTCTCACAAATCTCAAGGGAAAGGCATGTGGCTCCTTTGACAAAAGGGTCCTTAAAAGTCATTTGTCACCTTGGAGATTCTAGTCCAGGACTCCTATCCAGGAATGCTCCTAGGACTCACTAAGCTGTGTGCATGACAGTATCAAGGAGATTGCATTGCAGAAGCCAAATGTCTTCTTTTGAGCTATGAGAATCCAGCTAAGATACTCAGTCCCACAGGAGATAATTCCCGGTGTAGCTTATGGGTTTTGCTGTAAGTGCACGGTCTTTGGTCCTGGTTCGCAGAGCAGATGCCTTTTTCACACCCGTAGACCATACTAAACTTAGTGGTTTCTTAAACAGTGAAGGAGAGTTGACAAGTAAACCACAATGGGCTTCCTTTTTTCAGTGAATGCTCTATGGACTTAATCAGACTCTTGGTTTGTCCATAACAAGTTCAATAGTTGCTATTTGCTCTTAGATCCTCAGCTTCATTAACTGTAAAAGTTTCAGCTTTGCCAGCAGTTAGTTGCATCTAGATCTATAAAGGCTGCTCTGTCTGTCTAAGACAAGACATAAAACTGAGGTCTTGACCATCTGTGGTCATTAAGGATCCCATGGCGTGCTTCTGAAGGTGGAGATGGTAACTCTAGTCTCAGGACTAAATTCCAGTCTGAGAAATGAATTCTTTCTGTCCTAAAATTCATCCAGAGCTTTAAATATGAGATGCACTGTTTCTCTTCAGTGTCCATAATATAGTGGTTGCCACATTCTACCTCAGAAGTTATAGCATTATAGCACTGGGTTAAATGAAGTGTGCAAGTACACGTGTTCATTCTACTGGTCACACAATGTGTCTCAGCACAGTGATGTACACACACACACACACACAGAAGCACGTAGCCCACTCAGCATTCCAAGGCTTTCGTTTTTACATAGTTATGAAATTATAAATCTGGCATCTTGGAGATCCTCAGCCTTTGCTGGTCAATAGAGGGGCAAGTCCCACTGGAAAAATGATAGCGTCAGCTGCAAAGAGAGAGCCATTCCTCCTATGTCTGGAAGCTAAAAACAGTGTGCATGTAAAAGCAGAATAAATTATCTACCATTACCTCAGTGTTTTTAATTTACTGCCCTGCTGGATGCAGAACATATACATGAAAAAATGAGAAGGATAGTATTTGTCTTGAATGTGCTTGTGTCTTATAATACTGTATACTGCATGTTTAGTGTTCTCTTGTAATGTTGATTTTTTTTTGGAATTCTGCTAAATAGAGGAATACGTTTAACCCTGAGATACCTGAAAATGAAGATCACTGAACACATCTGCCTGGCTGGTGTGTCACAGCCAAGATCCTGTTCTGAGCAGAGCTGGGAGATTTCATTACTGGTTTGTTTCAGAATGTGTAGCAAGTATCCAGGATTATACTGACAGTTCCTAATCTATATGAGGGCTGCACTGAAAGTAATGACTGTCTACTTTATTATGTTGGCCAACAACATATGAGGTGGATGTTGTATTGCAGTAGGTGTTGAACCTTCCCACCAATATTCCGTTACATGTTGTTACCATGTGACAGATGGCAGCACAGGGGCAGTCTGACAGAATGGTGTCTGATGTAGAAGTGCGTATGAAGCAAAGGTGTGCTGTTGAAAAAATAGCACTTATTGACATTCATTGATGCTTTCAGAATGTGTATGGAGACCAAACAGGAGATGTGAGTATGGTGAGGTGGTGGATGGTGCATTTTAGTAGTGGCTCCACTGGTGTAGGTATTTTCAAGTGTGGCATGAGTAGAAAAATAGTGTTTTGTAGCTGATAATTTTCTGCCAAATAGTGTTATTGTGCTCTTTGTACCTGTTCTAGTTTCCATGGAAATAAATAGAAGGCATTACTTTCAGAGTGACCTAAGTAGATCTTCAGGCATTTTATCTGCATACATCTATCATTCACTTCCGCATGGGCCAAATCCCTGAAATAGAAAGCAAACCAGTGGAATAAATGTATAGCAAAGCAGACACTTCATATCAAAAGGCATTTTGAGATTCCATGTGATGGAACATGATAAAATTATTTGCATTTATTTTTCTTTTTGACTCTGAAAGATGGAATGGAAGGTGAACTGCTAGCAGCAGAGCATGGAAGAGATCTGTATGTTGCTTAGAGAAAATATTTCTCATTAAAAATCTTCTGGAATGGAGAGGTCAGTGCCTGCTTTCTGTCTGCTTTTGTGGTGAGTAGAACCATAGCTCTGAACACTGGAAACAAAATTCCTATAAAATTCAGTTATTCATAATACAGTAACTCTTCATATAGGCTATAAACTTTTTGTTTCCCTCTCTTACAAGTTGTGAGATTGAAGTAAAGCTTGGCTTTTGTTGAAGTGAAAGGCCCTAGGTCAGATCCTGATCTCCCATTGGCCTTACACCTGTGGACTTTGATGGAGTCACATTTTACTTACTCCAGCATCAGAACAGAATCAGACCCTGCATATGCTTTTTATCTAAAGCTGTGTTCCAGATGTGTTTATGTAAGCTGTTTTCAATAAAATGTGTGCATTTTAAAATGTAAATGGATTTTTCTTTAATTAAAACCATATGGTCTGTTATTACATTTTCATTTTTAAAAGTGCAGATATAGCTAGCCCAGCCATGCCAAAGTGTCACTGAGGGTTTGTTTGACCAGTGCAGCACTCACACAGGTAAATGCAAGGCTCTTAAAGCTGGGAAAGATGAAAAAAATGAGAGAGATGGCATCTTCAAAGTTTGCCAGTCCATCCTTCAGAAAATCTCCTTGACTGTCATGGTGGCAGAGTGCCTCAGCCTCTAGAGGTTCTTGCCTCAACCCTTTTCAAGAGGAGTGAAAATCTGGTGCAAAGCTGAATAAGGTCTCAATCCCAGAGTTACCCAGCTGCATCTTCACATAGTTGGGGGCAGATCTGAACCAACCACCCCCCTGTTTCCACCCCTGTGCTGCAATACCACCCGCTACGCCTGAGGGAAGGAAAGGTCATCTTGCTGCTGCCCCTGGTCTGCCAGCAGTCCTGTGCTGAGCAGTGGCGGAGATGCCTGAGGGGACAAGACCTCCCTGGTTCCCTTGCTTGGTGGGGTGGTCCTGGGGGGGCCCTGCTCCATGTGCACGAAGGGGGTGGTTCCCAGCCAGGGCTTGGCTTGAGTTTTGATGGATGGATTTCACATGGAAAGAAAGAAGATCTGTTAATGAATAAATATTTAAAAGAGAGAGGTCAGTTTTGGTGGAGTTTTTCATGTGATCTTTTTGAAATGTAAGATTTCAAAAAGGTAAAAGAAAATTCATTTGAATAAGTTCTTTTAATTTTACATCCATGGCTCCATGAAAGATACGTTTACTGTAATCCACACTTTTACATTTTTTTTTAGCAAATTTTGATGTTAATACATGGAGGATTTCCGCTTATATATATATATTTATTTATTTTTACATGTGTATTCTGTTTGTCAGTTTGCAATAGTTCTTTCAAATATCTTTTGCAGAAATATCTTCTGAAAGAGGATTTTTTTTCAGACAATCTTGCTGACAACCAAGAGCTTGCTCCCACCTCTGTGCTGCATGGAAACATTCTTGCTTGTATGACTGGGGACACAGAATGAGCTTCTCTTCTACTATCACTATTATCTCTTCATCTCTTAATTTCCTTGTTCTCGACGTGCTGGTTATTTGTGTTTCATCAATGTCTTATTCAGAATACAGCTGCCAAACAGTGGGGAAGTTCATGCATCTCAGTCTTGGGCAAGTTAAGAATGCTTTTAACTCCTGCATTCAGTTGCTGATACCTTGGCCATTTTAATCTGTGAGTAACACGTTTCAAAGGAAAGATGTACAAGGAAGATGGATGAGAGACAGCTAAGTCCCTCAGTTTGTTCAGCCCAGAGCAGAAGAGGCTGAAGTGGAAGCCTCATGGTGGCTTACAGCTCCTCACAAACGGAACAGAGCAGTGCTCTGCTCTCTGTGACAGCAACAGGACTGGAGGGAACAGCATGGAGCTGTGTTGGGGGGGTTCAGGTTGGGGGTTAGGGAAAGGTTCTTCACTAGAGGGTGGTGGGCATGGAACAGGCTGCCCAGGGCAGTAGGCATTGCCCTGAGCTGATGGAGTTCAATGAGTGTCTGGAGAACACTATCAGATGTATGATCTGATTTTTGGGTGGTCCCAAAAATCAAGTCGGACTTGATGATCGTTATGGGTCCCTTCCAACTCTAGGTATTCTATGATTCTATGAAAGACGTCCACATAAGACAACCATGTTGACCAGAGCTCTGCCAGGCTTCCTTGAGAATGGAAGAGTTTGACATGGTCTCCTTAACCGCTGGGCTTGGGCTTTGCCAGACCTTCCAGGGCTGCATTCATGAATGCTTGGTTTGGCTGCATCATGATGTGTTATGGAGATGTGAACACTGAGCTATGTGTCTGGGCTGCCTCATCTGCATTTTTTTTTTTTTTCATTTTAAAATTTAATAAAACCACATGTGGCTATAATTGAAAAAAAAAAAAAAAAGATTAGTGTTCCCAAAATGATTCATATCTAAAGCAAAACGTATATTAACCTCCCATCCCCCTTCTCTAGTGAACAATAGGATAGATTTTTAAATTAAATCAATGAAAATCATTAAGTGACTTATTACATCACCAACACAAGGCATATAGTTTTACATGTTGGGCTTTTTTTATTAATGACTAGCAACTGAAGTTTACTTATAAATGTTTTTATATGCATCAGACAAGAAAGGGTGGAGCATGTGAATGAGGAATCTAAACAGAGTCTTTCATATTTTTATATGTATTTTTAACCGAGTTAGGTGTTTCTGTCTGGAGACCATATGTTCCATTATTTTTTTTTTAACAACCTGTATGTATATATATAAAAATTACAAATGCTAGGGGTTGCTAGAGTGTGGGCTCCTCTGGAGTTCTGGTGAGGTGATCGAGATATGAAGAACTGTCCAGATGAAAAATCATTTTCCTGCAGGCACATACTGCACTATTTTGATCCCGTCTGAACATCATCAATCCCACAAAATTTTGACATCCTGCAGAAGCCTGAGCAACGGGATGTGCTTCTGGGCAGCAGCCGCAGAGTGGAGTCGTCATCAAAGGGTTCAGAAAAATCAATCTGGATGGTGATGGCAACCCAGTGAATGGCACCACATCTTCTTAGCAGCAGACGAGATCAATCCCTCAGCTCCGGAAACCAGGATGGCCTCATGCAGGGAGGGTTCTCTGTGTCTGCTGCCTTAGCAGGGTGCAAGGCATACAGCAATACGGGTTTGATTTCATCCCGTCTAGACAGTGATTAGTTGGCTAAGAAACAATGAGCCTAGAACAAAATGGCAGTCTCAGCTGCTGAAAAAATGAAGTGGCCACCTTTGAAGTCACTCCCAAGCCTGCCTTGTAAGCAGCATCATCAGATTTGTCTTCCACCCCTCCGGGAGCTGCGTGTCATCACCTCTGCAGAGTGCCTAAGCCCTAGTGTGGGTTCCTGGGCCCGTGTGTGCCACACTGCAATGTGCAGAGCTGCTGCCAAAACATGAGAACAGCTGGTTTATACATTTTACACAGTGCAAAAATGTTATTAAACTGCACCATACAGATAAGTACTAGAAAAATTGCTAGGTTATTTTTTTTCACATAAAATTAGCCAATTTGCTGGTGTATGTAATTGTAGAGAATGCAAAGCATCCCATTCAAGTGATTAACCTCTTAGTTAATAAAAGCAACAATCGCATGTGTATAAATAATATAATAAAAGGAACATTCATATCAAAGTAATATTGCTTATACTATCCTGTTTCTCTCCTTAATTAGTAAATAATTCATCAAATTCTGCAATGAATTGTGCTCCTACCCACATTTCTTCATCCAATTATCATGAAATAGGAAAGCAGAAGTCTTCCTTTTTTGAAAAGAATGTGATAATGAAATTGTTCAATAGCCCTTCTCAGCCTTCTGTTAGGCTAAATTAGTACTTCCTTGGGCAGACTGTTTTCTTTTGTTCATTTCTTCCCTGGTTTGTTTTTTTTTTTTTTGTTAATCGAAGATCTCTCCTATGTTAAATGCCATTTTACACCAGCACACTTTAAGAGAGCATGTTCATCAGTTTGTTTTCAGCAGACACAGAAAGAAATTAATTTTACAGTGCAAATGATCAGCAGCAGTAACTTGCCTAAGAGTTCCTTCATGCTTTGGATTGCATCACATGCAAAAAATTAAAAGAATGTTAGAACATAAAAGACACAGATGAAGATGCAAAATCAAGCACTCATAACATCTTAAATCTAGAATTCAGAGTGTTCTGGTGTTGATATCATGTTTAATTCTTCTTAGCTGATCAAATTCTATTTCTTCCATAAGATCTTTACTGGGCTCAGTACCCAAAGTAATGAACAGCTATCCAGTGCTTTCTCTTCGATATCAGGTGTTTGGCAACTCAGAACACTCAAATCCTTCTCAGAAGATGGAATTCTTCATCTCCTTGTGGACGCTTTTGTGGTACTCCTTGTTACAGCACTGGATGGCCTTGCTTCTTAAGGTAATTATTTTCCCTGCACTGAAATAGAATAAGGAAATGCCTTTGTCTGTATTTCATGAATGGTGAACAAAGGCACACAGAAATGAAGAGCAAGACTATTCAAGACTTTTGAATGCTGAATTTGAGGCATGAAGAGTCAGGTTTTTCTGAACAAACAACATGTCTGTATATACACATGCATACACCTCTGCTTTATATACTGAGTATATGTGTGATGTACATATATTTTATACAGCACTGGTTATATTAAAAGCACTGCTCTTGTTTGGATCATCAACAGCTCTGACTGCTATCATATTCCTAACAGGAGAGGAAAGCAAGGACATTTGTTGCTGAGCCAAACTGCAGTCTCCTTGCTGGGACTCCACAATGAACAAGAGAAGAAAGATCTGAAAGCTCACATGGAGTCTTGACCCAGCCCTAACCCATCTGTTCCACTATTCTGTAAACTTCAAGAAAATCCTGCTTGGTCTTTGTCTGGGCCATGCCTAGTGGGAACCAGATCTTAGGATATGAAGCTCCTGAAATCTTCATATGCTTGATGCACCGGCACTTTTTGAAGGCCTTACATGGTACGTCATCCCTGAATGAAAAGGTTGCTGCCTGCCAAATATCAAATTGCTCTTCCAAAGCATTAGGTCTTCGAAAGTATCCAAAATAAAGCTACCAAAATTTTAAATTTGGGAAGAATTATATCTTCACAGGTTTTATTCTGTAGTTTAGAAAATGACTGACACAGACTTTTAAAACCAGTCAGCTTGGGTAGACACCTGGTATTGAGAAGTGCAGCAAAAATGGTTGGGTATGGCAAGTTAATAAGCAGACACATTTTTATTTTTAATGGAACTATATAACACATGCGGCCACCAGCTTTGCTTATTATAAGGTCATTATGGAAACTATACTTAGGGAGCTATATTATTATTTTCTTTATTTCTCCATGTGGGAAAGTAAATTTCACTATGGAAATAAAACAATGAAAAAGTGTTAGCTAGTGGGTTTTGTTGTCGTTGCTTTTTTACTTCTTTGTGTAAGCACTCTAATAATACTTAATGCATTGTAAGTAATACTTAGTGCAATATAAAACAGAGTCCTTCAGAATCTGTTTTAATTTACCTAGCAGTTATATACTCAATCATGAATATTGATATGCAAGTGTGTTTCTGAAGATTCTGAGTCCATTCTGCTGCATGATTTGAACTCAGAAGGCTACACAAGAACTAGAAGAGACAGGCTGTTCTCTTCACTCACTCTGGAATGCCATCATTACTTTTTCTTGTTTTAAAAAGATATCACTTAATGTTACAATAGCAAAGAAAATCTGAAAAATCTGATCCTCAAGTATCAGCAATGTCCATCTGAAAAAATAGCTATGTGCTGTGAACTTAGTAATTCACTTCAAAGGTTGATATATTAGATGCCAATTGTGTGGGTTTTTTCTCTCCTCTCCTCTCCTCTCCTCTCCTCTCCTCTCCTCTC
>JAPSGF010000019.1:11280521-11331116 GCA_035772895.1 Perdix hodgsoniae | reverse complement strand
CTCTCCTCTCCTCTCCTCTCCTCTCCTCTCCTCTCCTCTCCTCTTTTTCTTTTTCTTTTTCTTTTCTTTTTCTCCATAAAGCAAAGATCTTCCATAGTAGTTCTACTTCAAGGGTAGATGTTACACTGAGTGTGATGGTTGAACTAGATGATCTTAGTGGTCTTTCCAACATTAATGATTCTATGATTTAATATAACTTTAATTGACCACTCTTTTGGATAAACTTTTAAACATAATAGAGGGATAAAGAATGAAGATGAATAAATGAAGAATTTAAAAGAGCCAGAAATTCGTGGCTGACCACATGGCCCCAGAACATACACTGTGAGGAAGGTACAGGTACACCTTGAGAAACTCAGAGTTGCAGTCAGTATTGAGGATGCCTTGTGAGGAGAATCAAGTACTGTTTTCCTCTATAACTGTGAATTTGGGAAGCTTTGTTTTGAAGGCATCAGCTGTTAATCCAGTGTTTTTGTAAAGGTTGTGATTAGCTTTTCCAATATGGAAAACTGTGTCTCTAATTCTTCACAATTCTGCTGACAAAAGCTGTGGTAGGTGGTACAGGGTGTTATCCTGGTTTTTGTCTTCTTTTTTTCCTGTAGGCTTCATGTGATGGTTTTGTCCAGAGAAGCTGTGACTGCCCAATTCCTGAAGGTGTTTGGGGCAAGGTTGGGTGGGGCTGTGGGCTGCCTGATCTGGTAGATGGCAACCCTGCCCATGGCAGGAGATTGAAACTGGATGGGCTTTGAGGTCCTTTCCAACACAAGCCATTCTATGACTGTATGGTTGTTTTCATCACAAAGTAATGCTCAGGCTACTGAGAAAAAGGCAACTCTGTTTTTATGGTCCTGTTTGTTTCTCGTCAACAGAATTAGGCTGTTGGAGTAAAGTTGAAGTCTTCTCAGCCATCATCTCTTTGACAGATTTATTTATCTCTGTTTCCCCACATGAAGTGGTACCAGTAAAATTAAAGCACAAATAAAATGGCAGCTTTTAAAATACAAATTGACTTAGTGAAGACAGACTTGCTGCGTAGTCTTACTATGTAAGGACAGAATATTAAAGATAATTTTTTAATGAACATATGACTCCTCCCCACAACTAGTTGGATCTGAAGCTGATAAATCAAAGTATTACTCACCAGACTGGGAAAAGCTGTAGTCAAAGGAATTTAAGAATGTGTTAATTAGTCAAAAGAGAGAGGCCATACAGTCTTGTAAACATCATGGGAAAAAACTATTAAAACCACTGAACAGATATTAATTGAAAATGCTGCTTAAGAGCTACAGAGTTCACACAAAGTGCATCTCACTTCATATTAAAGTCCATGTATATGTAAATTCCATATCCGGCAGATTTGCTTGCATTCTGTTTCGATGTCTAGCTGTAAGAAATTGGAGAACTTCCCCACATATTGGCTGAATATCTAGCAGCAAATCTGTTATCTACTTCATGGGCATGAAGTGTAAAATAACAGGTGAAGGGCTGCCGGCATGCAGAGGCAGCTGAAAGGGGCTTCACTGAGCACTGGAAGAAACTCTTCTGACCCAGATTTCCTCTCCTTTGTCTGCTGTAGGAAAGCAGCTATGCTAAGACACTGAGGTCTTGTGTGTTTGGCTCCTTTTTGAAGCTATTTTTGGAGCTATCCTGGATTTCTGTCCCATGGATTCAGATGGGCACACACTGTTGGTGGCAGTCCCAAACAGAGATGAGCATTAGAAGTACATGCAGAAAAATTTGGTAATCTTTCTGAAACATAAACTCACCAAGACTATTTCCCTGTAGTCCCTCCTTACCTTACACTAACTTGTTAGTATGTTTGAACCCAAAGGCTTGGATCCACCAAACCTGTCATACCCCAGCCACTAGAGGTTTTTTCCAATCTTAATGATTCTATGATTCTATACCTGCACTCAATTTCTGGCCTGATATGAACTATGCTTAATTACTACCCATGCAGCCCAGCACTCTAGCAGCCACACTCCTAGCTCAGCTCAGGAATGACAAAATGCTAGCTTCCCTATCCATTTTTATAACAGTTCCAATTCACGCATTTTCTGAAGTCCTTCCACTCTTCCTCCCAAGGCAGTGGGACCTTCTCTTCAGTGTGTCCACCCAGATACACCTCTGCCACTCTAGGTTTGTTGGTACATGAAAACACTCAAACGGCCTCAGGTTTGGTGAGAGTATGTGCTTCTGCAAGCATTTGGGCAGCATCTTTCTTATCAGACTACATCAAGTGGGTGAAGAAGAGGGATATCACAGCTTTCCACTCTGGCAACTCCAGCATTGTGTTGTAATCCCTCTGTTTTCCCCAGAGATGAGATACACATACTGGTCTCTTGGCAAATCAAATGGCCAAATGGCATTTAAAATTTAAAGTTTTGCTGCTAGTGCAGTATCAAATTCCCTCATCTTTGCTGTCTGACCAGTGAGTATGGATGTTTCTCATCAAGAAGGAGAATAATAGAGGCTGCATCTCAGATATGCTCCTTACAGATTTTGGCCTGGACTGGAGTCAGCATGGAGTCTGGTGTACACTACAGCAACTCCAAACCAGCTCAGACTGCTGCTGCTCAAATGCCAGGTTCCTGTGCATTCAAAATTAGCCAAAGTCCA
This sequence comes from Perdix hodgsoniae, assembly GCA_035772895.1. NCBI lineage: Eukaryota > Metazoa > Chordata > Aves > Galliformes > Phasianidae > Perdix > Perdix hodgsoniae. The sequence continues at coordinate 11,328,497 of JAPSGF010000019.1, read as the reverse complement.
ACTGGACTAATTCCATGCACGGATGTACATAGGAAAAGGGCAAGCAAGTAAGGGAGTAAATAGGGGATTAGTCCATCCTGACAATGCTGTAAGTTCATCCACGGATTCAGGAGAAGGCAGTAGTGTTTCTAATTCAGAACCTGAGATACACTCTCCATCTTATGGTGCATTTTGTACTGTTCACAACTTCAGTGCAAGCTCTGCATGGTTTAGAGGAAGCTCATGTCTAAGCTGGACAGCAAGTTACAGCAGCAGTACTTTGCAGCTCCAAATTGCTCCTTTTCAGCAGCCTTAAGATGGATCTTGCTCTTCACAGGGAGCTGATGACAATGTTTTCTAAAACAAAAAGCATTTTTGTGTAACAAATCTTCTCCAAAGCTGCCCTTCCATGGACATATCCTTCTCAATCTGCTTCAAACATCAGCCCTTTTCTCCCCACCAGACATACTGCAGGTGCAAGCATACAGCCAAATATTTGATGTATTTTTTTTGAGTTTCCAGTGTCCAGAATAGGGACTGCTTGAGCAGCTGAATGCAGGGAGTGCTGAAGGCACAATTTAGCTGTCGTGGAATAGACTCAAACCTCTGTAGATGTACTTCCCTGGGTTAGCTCAGATCCAGAGCTGCTTTGGCCATCACCATCCTCCGTACTTCATTTATCCATGAGAAAATAGAAGGTGCTAGTCTAGTACAGTCATAAATACGTCATTACCAGTGGAAAATTGTAAAATGGCTTTTATACTCAGCCAAGTTTAAACAAATGGAAAGGTCAGCAATGCAGGCACTGATTTTACGTATGTGCATTAATTACAACAGAGTAGACCTTTGCTATTCATTTCACCTGTTAAATATGTATGAATTTGAATAAGAAAAAATGATAGACAGAAAAGGGAAGCCAGGGCAAACTATGAATGGGACTGGTTCTGCTTTTCTGGATCTCACACTGGAAGTGATTCAAAACTAAACAATTGCAGGGTATGGGAGAAGTAAAGAGAAACATATCCTATGTCAGACAGCCAAGTCCAGATCTAGAATTGCTTAATGGGCTCAACTCTTTAAAGAGTGATTGGTATTTTTCCTATGTATGGTCTGTAGGACTTCTTAGCTGGACAGCCATGCTCCTGAAACAAACTCAGAGTTTTAAATGGTTCAATAAATTTGTTATTAAGCATCATTACTTTTTTTTTTTTTTTTTTTTTTGGTGATCACAATGCATGTGCATTGTGATCATACTCACTGACAATGAGATCTTGGACACTTCCAGCTATACTAACATACTTCAGCTTCCTAGTCTTGAGTTCTTGATTCCCCATTGCATCCATTTAGTCAAAACCCTTTCATTGAAACCTGTCCAAGGAAGAAGAGCTTTCTGCTACACTATGGCTCCCCAGAACTCTGGAGCCAGGGACCTCCAGGACTGTAAGACAAACACAGTACTGCTTGAGAGAAAACATTTGTCATTTGTAAACATGGCAAAAAAAATAACATCTTCAAATGATTAAGACAAAGAGAGGTCTCCATAGTTTATCAGATATATTTCATGTATAATATACAAAAAACCATGTTGCATAGAGCAAGCCATGTAGCCAGGAGGATATCAGAAGGTTTAGTGTAATTGATTTGACTGTTCTTTCTTGACTTCTATTCCAGGTTATGTGTGGAGACAATAATACAGATGTTCTTCCCTCCTCTGTACATCCTATTTCTGGTCTTTTAGTGTGGATTACTCAACCATAAGGCTTTACTAACTGCTCAGGCAATATTTTCAGAGGAAAACTCAATCATTTGCTCTGTATTAGGCACTATTACTGACATCTGGAGGACATGGAAGAAGAACAGTGATGAGCTAGGGGCTATTGAGCAGGTAAATAGTTCAACCAGCCCTCTTCATAGAGCTGTTTTTACCTTTCTCAAAAGGTCCTACAAGAATTCCAGATAAAACATCAAATTGACAGTGGATAACAAATCTATTTGTACAAGCACAGTCCAGATTAAATTAACCTGAGCTTTCTCTAATCCATTTGTCTACTTCGCCATGCATGGGAGTGGGCATTTACCCCAAGAAAGGTGAAGAGTGACGTTAACATTTTCTTCATGCTCTACGTACACGCTGTGGCTTTAACTCCTTGCAGAACCCAGTAAGAGCTGTGCTGAAAAGATTGCCAGGAGATGCTTAGTCAGTTAACACAAGCTTAGGGTTTCCTGATGGTATAATTTCTTTAGCCCAAGACTAATAGTGACTGCATTTACATAAGCAATAACAGGGCGCCTCTGACTTGTTCTCTGTAGGCTATAATTATTTATACATTCAGCATCTTGCTAATACTGTTTCAGTTACAGAAGCTAGCGTGCTTGTAAAAGACAGACTGAATCCTGACCAGATACCTCCTCTTTTTTTAATTGCACAAGCAGGTGTGGGGGAAATGCAGAAGAAATAATTAAGAGTTTCTTGGTGTAAGAGTAACTGATTACTCATTTGATGCAGAGTTATTAACCACAGAAAACCTAGTGATGAGCTGCAGAAGAGTGATTTAATAACAAGGAAGGATTTGGACCTTGCGTGCCTCCCTTACCTGCTGCTAACACATTGATGCTAGTCAGAAGCAGGTAGCTGCTATTTGATGTCTGTGCATCTTTATACAACGCTCACATTCCATTGCAACTTGTCACATTTGATATAGCATAATGCAATGTGACTAATTTAATCAAATGTGAAGTGCACTACAGCAACATGTCAAGTCAGAAAATTTGGGAATTTAAAAAAAAAGGTGGGGAGGAAAAAAAGTGCTTTTGCCAATTCATGGTTGGGTAATTTTTCTCAGCTAGAGGGCTTCATTTTCTGAGCTTGGGCTTTTCTGTTCTGACCTTCCAGCCAAGGGCATGTGTCAAGAGGCTTGTATCTCCCAAAGGCAGTGACACAGTCTATTAGGTCATATGAACTGGATCATCTAGTATTCACCCACCTCAATTCGTGGCCGCTATTCCTTGCTCACCCCCACTTTCCCCAGTGGTAAGTCATGATACAATGCCCCTGCCTTTGACAGACTGGGGAGGGAAAGAAGCATTTTATTGCTGAACACGTACATAGCAGAAGCCAGAAATTGAGCAAGCTTGCTGTGGTCTGGTGCAAGTCATTTAGTAAGTCTGCATTCAATTTCCTACTTCTAAAACACAACAAGGAGAAAACCAGAGCAGTTACATTTCTAACCTAGGGTTTAACATTGTTTTTCTTCAAGTTGTTGATCATAATCACAAATATCAAAATGGCCAGTAACTGGCTAGAAGCTCAAGCTCATTCAGTACTTCTAGAAAGCATATCCACTCACACATGTTTTGGATGATATAATAGACTATGGGTGCTCATGCAAACAAGTTGCTGTTCACAAATGCTAGCAATTTTCAAATGCATAACATCTAAAAAAAAAATAATCAGATCAGACTAATTTATTTCTTTCTATCAGAACTGCCTTTTCCCTTTGTACATAGGATATAGAAGACAGTACAAAAATCCTTTGCCTTTTCTCTTTGTTAGACCTTTTCTTTTTTTCTTCTAGTTACAGGTCATGGCCCTCAGAGGGTTGTAAAACACTGTAGAGGAATTCACTAAGTGCTAGAAGAAGCTTAAGAAACATTCAAACTAGTGAAAATCTGCTGCCCAGTTGGATTTAAGAGAGGCTGTACAAGGCTCTAATACTCCAGAAAAACAGACAAAAATCTAGGAAATAGCGCTGTTAGAAAAGGAATAACTACTCAGGTAGTAGTTGCAGCAGACATACAGAATGATAAAAACCTGAAAGGAAGACCTTAAAAAGCAGTACAATAGAACATACTTACATATTACAAGGAAATAAGAATTATTTATTTTGTCTTCCTTATTCCTGCTCCAAGCAGGAAAAACAAAAAAATTCCCCCCTTTTCCTCTGCTTCTTTGAGGACCAAAAAGGCTTTTCCACCCAATATTCCTTAAAGATACAACTATCACACACAGTTCTGTAAGCTATCCTCATCTCATTAAGCCAGAAAAGCTGTAAGGCTAATTACAAATGATTAGATGCTGTGCTAGCTCCTCCTCCAGTGATCCTTTTCCTTCTTCTAGTCCCAGTCCCCTCTATCTCCCTAAGTCAGTGGGGTTATCTTTTTGTTTGTGGCTAAAGGTAAGAAAAGAAGGCTCTTTTACAAAGAGTTAAGGCTAGAGGACAAGGTAAGCTACTGTTATATTTGGAAAGGGCTTTTGGTGCTGGCTTACTATTCTGGCTTCTTTTATCTTGCTAGACATGAAATAAATCTGGCTTTTGAGGCTCTTGAAGTCTCTTTCCCATTGTCTTCTAAGAGTTCCTGTTTAGTTCTGTGTTGTCAATGTAACTTTGCTGTTAGCTTTAGGTGGAACACATCAAAATGGCTCATCAAGACAACTTAGGGCATTCCCATGTCCCTGTGGAGGAGAATGATGCAGCAGGAAACCAGGGCCAACAGGGTGCTAGACCACGGCAAACTAGATTTCGAAGAAGAAAATGCAAACAGCTGCATTCAGCACGGCCAGGGGGAGAAGAAACTAGGGTTTTGCAAGGTAATCAGTAAGAAGAGGATGTTTGTAGGGGGAAATAATTCTTATGTGACCTCAACTGCATATGAGTGCTTCTGAAACAATGGAGCACATCACCTGTGTAGTCTGCTGTAGGGAGCCTGATTCCTAGTGGGGTTGGACTTGATTGTCTCTGGAGGTTTCTTCCAGCCCCTACAATTCTGTGGTTCTGTGAAATAATTCCTTGTGTGCCCATAGATACATATATAATTAAAGTGAGTTAAGGCTTCAGAAAGGTATAAGGTCTTCAGGTGGCACTCTGGTGGCTATCCTGTCCCTGTTATTAAGTGCTACCACTTTCTGATGGTGCACAAAATTACTTGGTCTCAATTTTTTTTGCTTAATAACAGAAAATAAAAACAATTTTTCATGTTGTGAACAGATAAATATGTTTTTAGACTTTTCAGTATAGTTATCTTTCCTGTAAGATGTGTATGATCTTGAAGCCTGAGTTAAAGCACTTAATATTGCATCAGTGTGGGCTCCCTGTGCTGTGTGTGGAGTTGTTCACCAGCTGCAGAAGTGGAAATACTGTCTTTATAGTGGGAGGATAACATGTTCTCTCAAACCATGCAAGTAAAACTTAATGATCCTGATTCCCTGGGTTTAGATATAGGCCCTGTTTTCTGGAGCATGGATTTTTCTGCATTTCCTAGGAAAAAAATAAGAGTTGCTTTCACAACAGTAGAGGCTGTTGAAATGGAGTACAGTGCAATTTCTAGTTCCTTTAAAGTATAGATTTGTGAACTTGGACAAATCATGTTATTCTCAAAGTAATCAATATGCCTTTTCAAAGGCTTGGCCTAGAAACGGTATAAGAGACTTGAAGTATTTAATGATGGAGAGTTGCAGGGCATATCTAGATTCAAACTCTTCCTTTATTTATTTATTTATTTATTTATTTTGATGTTTAGCATTGTCTATTGCTGTTTCTCCATAGTTTACAAATTTATGAGTCGTCCCCCAGCTATCAGCGTGCACTCCACTGGTGAAGAAGCTCTGGGGCTGTCTAGTATTCCTGTGCTGAGAAACAGTGGAAAGACTGTGAAAACACTGGCTAGGTCTGCCAGCCCTTGGGTGCGTCTTGAACCTCTGCCGTGTTGGGTCAAAGACTGTACTGGACTGGCCTGCTCAGCAGATCATGGTCCTAGAAGACATCTGATAAAAGCCAATCTCCAAGCTGAGGAAGATAGCCTGAGATCCATGTTAAGAGAGGAACTTCTATCAAGGGATGAAGACTGTGATGATTTGGGGACAGCCAGCTCCCAGGCAGGTGTTGTCAGCAGTGATGCTCCCAGAAGCTTGGCAGAAGAGTTTTCACTAGTTCCCTTAAATATGCGAAGGAAATACTCTGCTTTGAATTTTGACTTGCTAGTAGAAAGATGTTTTAAAAGACTCTGAGCTTCAGCACATCTGTTTAGAATTTAAGATATAGATTTTTTTTGAGGTATGAATGCCAATCGTCATGTACACAGTTTATAGAAATGCAGGCTGAAGTCTGCATTAAACCCATGAAGGTTCAAATGGGGTGAAGCCCAGCACATTTCTCTTGATCAACAGGCAGCAAGGAAAGACAAAACTGGAGTGAAAATAAATCCTTCATGTGAGTTACCTTCTTTGGGAATTTAGAATCCTGTAATAATCATAAGGTGTTAAAAATGGAAATATGACTGAGTCTAAGCTAATATAATGACTATTTCTTTTGTAATTGTAATGGATAAACCAAGAAACATCGTCATATTTTGTCTCTTTCTCAGTAGTATAGTCTCTTTTTTTAATAACTTCTTGAAGGATATTTGAAATTCAAAGCCCTCATATATGCCACTATTTCCTTTCGGTAAGTGCTTTAATTTCTTCTATAGAAGCCTAGAGGGTTTACTGTTTGTTTTGTGTTTTTCTTGATCTAAAAATTATAATTCACTGCATATACTTGGTTGTTCATATATACGTAAACAACCGCGTAAGGCAGTATGAGATAGCTAGGATACACCCTATGGTAAACAAGGGGTGAAAAGCCCAACCATTCTCTAGTTGGGGTTAATTGATCGTGTGAAATAAACTTTTTTTTTTATTATTATTTATTTTGATCTAGATATATTGAATTTTTCTCTTGTGTTTGTGAAAGAATATGTAGTTGAAAGCAACTCAAGATCTAGATTTCTATTTAGTCAGTAGGTGAACTTTACAGATAATACTAGGCCAAGCTGTACAACTACAGTGTGTCATTACTGAAAAACTGACTGGTAAGCCTTCATGTTAATCTGAAAATGCATCCCATTGGCAGAGTTCTGTTACATCTCAAGGATAGTACTCTTTACAAGGAATAGACTTGATATAGTAGAAAAATTATAAATAATAAATAATTATAAATTTTTTGGTGCTGCTTTCTTTTTCCTTCCTTTCTACCTCATGAAGAACTCTTTTGTTTTTTGGGGTAGGGAGGGGTGGTTGTAGCTTTTATTATACTGAGCCACTTAATGATGTTATGCGCTTACTCTGTAGTGCTTCTTGCATTGTTGAACTGAAGAAAAATGTGCCTTTTCTGCTTTGGATAATAAGGGAGGAATACAGTGGTGGTGGCTATCTGTCCTGTTGATCACACAGGACCAGGCAGGCTGCTTTACTTTTCCAGGTGCTGTTGCAGAGAATCAGCCTGCATTACTAAGGCATTGCAGACACTTGTCTTATCCAATATAATAAATAAACCAAAATACCTAACTTTTAGGGAAGGTTTGTTGACTTTTCTGAACCTGCCCATGAGCTTATCTTTAAACTTATTTGCTGAGTCAATGTCCTCAGTGCAGAACAGAGACTGTGAGGAATTTTATGAACAGCATGAAGTTTTACTGGAATGCATCAAGCAGCTTCTGCTATAATTCATGCGTATACCCAAATTGAGAACGGGCTGCTACATCAGTCAGATCTTGCAGAGTCTGTAAATTAAAGCTTCTTCTCAAGAGGTCTGTGAAAATGAACAACCCAAACAATGCTAATCCTATGTGTTTTATTCTTGAGAATGGTGAAAGTAGGAATAGTGCTTTTCCTCTTACACCAGACCTTCCCAATTTAGACTCATTCCTTTTGAGTGATACTTGTGCAGCCTTATAAGCTCTTCTTCACTATTTTTTTTTTTCTCATTTTTTCAAAGGCTACTCACTGAGCTAGAGAGAGGCTTTGTGCATATCTGCTAGTAAGGTATTTAGCAGGCAAAGAAAAATGAATAAAAACTGACATACCACTTACATTTCTTTATAAATTAGGGGTTTCCAGCAATACTCAGAGCTCAAGCACCCAAATCCCATCAGGCCTATGAGTCTAGACTGAAAAAAAAGGCAGCTCTCTGGTATAAATTACAACAAAACAGTATTGTAAACACGTATAGCTCAGTTCATCTGACAAGATTGCCCTATAAAGGTACAACAGGGTACAATGCAGAAAAAGCAGCATTGTTGTCTGGTTGTTATAGTTGAAATACTGAAAGGTATCTATGGATTCATCTATAAATTCTCCTTTGATTATATACGTTTCAGAAAGTGATATGTTTGTGAAGTCAGCTGGCATGGTTTCACATAGTCTTCTTTCAAGAGCTTCTGTTTGCGAGAGAGGCTCATGAAACTTTAACAAAAAAAAAAAAAAGTCAGAAATGTCACCAGTGGGTAGTAAGATACCAGGCATTGTAGAGGTGTCAGCTTCCTGACAGCATGATTCAGTAATGTGCATTTTCAATTTGACAACTATACAGTTTTTCCTTGTGCATCTGAGATCCTGTAAGCATTTTTGTGCACGCTTGTCTCTTCTCACAAATGATCCTACAACTGGGATTTTTATCACATGTTGAGTTAAACACAGGCGTAAAGGCCTGAAAGATCAAGACCTTTGAGGCAAAAATTCTTTCAGAGAAACTTCCTGGGAAAGAAAAGCCTGTGAGGTATTAACTTGAAATGTCTTCTAAGAAAAATAGACCAAACAAAGCTGAGGAACAATCAGGAAAAGAATATCATCTTTCTCTTGAAGAAAGTAGACAAGAGTCATTAATATTTGTTTGTGAACTTGAATTCCTGTGCTCCTTTCTAGTTTGGCCCTGAGTTTTAAATCTCAAGTTTATAGTTTCTTCTATATGAAACCCATTGTGGTCGCAGTCAAGGACACAAGGACCGAAGTCCAGTGATGGAACAGCAGATATCACAAGACCAAGGTTTCTCATGCTGCTGAGCTTTAATTCACTGTTGTCTTCCAGTGTAGGTGTTGTAATGTTTCCTATGCATTATGTATGCATGACAACAAAATGGCATTGATGCATGTATTAATCTAGCTAGGATGAATAATGAGATAAGTCAAAGTAGTACAGTGTAGCCTAGCAGTCAGTATATGAATGCATCAGCCCTTGCTACTAGTGTATGCTAACTCTGACATTACTGCATCTGCAGTCATACTGACACCTGTCCTTTGTTTATGCTTTGAGTGTCTGGAGAACGAAGAAGGCTGCTGGCCCTCTGCAAGTATTATTTGCCCTGGTCAGATCAAGAGCCTGTGAGAATGATGTCCCTGTTGTGTTTTTTGTTACTCCTTTCCTACATCTGCAGCATAATATGTGTACTTTTCTTCAACTAAGGGTAGGAAGTAGTAAAAAGATTTGAGAGAGAAGAACTGAATCCAGAAGGTCAGAGACCAGATGGAGATGTGAACACAGGAGCTTTGTTCTGCCTTTTCACTGTAATTAATGCAGGGGGGCCCTGCTTCATAACTAGGGCTCTAATACAATGCAAATTGTCATAATTATTTTATTACAGTAGCCTCATTTTCCTTCACCACATCCAACTTCCATGTATAGAGACACTTCACGATGGTCAAAACCAATACTGTTTTTCTGGGCCCAGTTCTAAAGTCAATGGATTATTTTTGCTGCTCTGAGAAAAGGTTTAAGGAAAACTTTGGTAAAGGATCAAAAGGGCTTTTTATTTATTTACTTAAGCCAATGTCCACGCCTACTTAAAAAAGATCCAAAGAACCTGTGTCAAAGTGTTAGCTGAAGTGCTGTGAATAGCATGTTATTCCTTTCTCCCCACCTTCTCCCCCGAATAATTCTATTGTTCTTATAAATCTGCAGAATTCCAGCTGTGACTTGACAAGAGCCCTGACAGTCACAAAAGCTGAATAGTAAGAGCAGTGCTCTTGTTCCCTGAATTATTTTATGCAGCTAAATTTAATACTTTTCCCTCTGCTTTTCTACCTTTCATTCTGGCAGATAGTTAAGCTGCAAATTAGAGATGTACTGAATTAGGCTTCGAACCTTGCAAATGCTGTCAAAAAGCTGACTTTGTAATTATGTGACTTTGATATCAAGCAGGTTATTGCTTATGTACAGCAGCACTTGCAAACATGTGCATACTTGTAACTTTTGGCCTGGGTGCTGCTAGGCAGCCAGCAGGTCATTAACGTACAGTACAAGCGGGACGGACCCCGCAAAAGAGCGCCTGAGAGGAAGAGTCAGAGTTTCCAGCAACCACTTTCAGTTGGCAGAGTTGTGATTGGAACCATGTGACACTTGGAGGCAACGTACCACAGGCAGCCAATTTATTACATATGGCAATATGATTAATGGTATCAAATGCTTTATTTTTTTTTTTTTTTAAGTCCAAGAATACTTTGGCAGCCAACTGCATGGAGTCCAAAGCAGTACAAATCTGTTCCATGAATATAAAGTCAGGCAGACGAGGTTAAATGAGAGAGGACCAGAGCCAAGATAATGATTGCAAAGTAAGTCGTTTCAAAAAATCAAAGTGTTTAGAATGTGTTCATGAGCAACAGCCTCTTTTGTCTTCTGTCTTAGGCCTTAATGGATGCAGTCTGGAACAGGTTTCTGAAACTCAACAGCCTTCTGCTCTTATCTTCTCTTCCTATAATCCAAAGGCTTGTTAATGGTATCCAACAAAACTTGCAATCCCACAGCAGACAGCAGCAGGTTAAGATGAGCTATCACTTGGGTGAAGATTGTTTTTTATTTGCTTATGATAGTAATTTATTTATCAAACATGTTACAGTTCCTAAGCATGTGTCTGCTGATAGCAGTGGCATAGCTGAAGATTACAGAAATAACAGTCAACTAATCTGAATATCTTTTGTATTATTTTCCTTTGTTGTTGTTTTGTGGGGCTTTTTATGCGTGTGCAATGCGCAAGTACCAGTAACACTCAAAATGACGGGGAACAAACAAAACCAGGAATTATACCCATCTGAGATGTCTCATTTCTCTGATCAGATCCTTACATACTTACATACCTGGTCTTTGTGTATAGAAGACCAGGTCTCATCATCTTTGCTGAATGCAACTGGGCATGTATGAGTGATGTGATGTAATCTTTCCTTCCTTGGGTTTTGGGGCAAATGAAGTACAGAGTAGCTTGCTGGCAGCTAAAGGCTTAAGTTGTAAGCTGCTGCCCCCTCCTCAAGGGCTCACATGCACTAGAGCAATGCTGAAAGGTATCCTCTCAGCTGCAGGCACTTCTCATCATTTCACATAACTGAGAGTTGTGCTTGTTCCATATTGCCCTGATCTGCATTGCACAGAGTTGCCTGACCATCCCTTGCAGATCCCAGCCAGTGGCCCTCTGCTTCTACACACAATGAGTGTGTTGAGACTAGGGCTGAGATGCTGAGCGGTTGATAGGATTGCTGTTAAAGATTATGCTTGCAGTCAAATTTAATCTCAGTGCCCCCAAAGATCAGAAATCCTACACCTCAATCCCTTTTGCATAAAAACTGCAGCAATTGCAAACTGCTGCCTTCTGAAGGGTAGCAATGAAGTTACAGAAGTTCTAGTTCTGAATGATCACAACTGCACAGCCATACTTGGCATCCAAGTATAGTTTTTTTGTCTACTATTGTTCCTCTTTTCTCACTCTGCCACTATTATCAATGGTAGCACAAAGCTTTTGTTAATACCCAAGACTCCTTCGCCAGAGTGCTGTAATACACTGCATGAAGAGTAAGGTATTTATACCTCTCCTGCCTCAACACAAAACATACAGCGGGAGGTCCGAAATAGTCTAGTGCTTCATTTCATATGGCTTGTGGCTACAAGGTCTCTCTTTTATGTGTGTGTATGTGTGTTTTTATTGTTGTTGGATAATGCTGCAGCATGCACTGGTGTGGCCTGCCAAGGGGGGTTTGAAAGGCTTGTTTGGTCTCCAGTCAAGGAAAAAATTTCTTTCCCTTTTTTAATGTGAAATGGATAGTTTTCTTGGCTAACTGCACTTTAGAGCTGCTCACCCCTCTGCTGACCAGGGAGGTTCCGAGAGCCTTGACCATCGGTGCCTGACACCATCCACACTAAATGCCACAAGTGGGTGAAGTGAATTCCCCTGCCTTATGGCTTGCACGGCTCACAGCCGGCAGCCTGGCTGTACCAGTGCTTGTGTTTTAACAAGACTGGGAAACCTTTGAACAAATTGCCAGAAAACTTTTAGCAGGGCAAGTGTGGGAGAAGGCTGTCTGCACGAGGTGACCCTCTTGCTGGCAGAGAGGGAGAGACAAAGTGTGGCACAAAGAGCCAGCAAATGAAAGAGCTGGCTCACAACTCTGATCCTTGTGGACTTTTCTTGAGCTCTTGCTACAAAAAGTGTAACTCTTGTGATGAATACAGTCCTACTGTTGTATTCCTATGTTCCAACAATAATTTCAATTGAACCCTACAGCATGTGGAGTCCCTTTGCTTTTTAGGTCATAAAAGCGATATGTGGAGTAGAGACTTAAAAAATGGACTTTTAAAAGACTCCAATGCCTCAATCTCTCCAAGAACTCGACTGATAAATCTTCTGTGTAAAATGATCACATTTTATAGAGAAGAATCTTTGTTAGACATTCATTAGCAATGACATGTGAGCCAATTTAGGGAATGAAACCTTTCTTCTATATAAAACCCACTGTGGTCACTAAAAGTAATGACTTTTTCGGCCTACCACCCTTAAATTCAGTAGCAAAGCTGAATTTCCTGCATTGCTTCGTTCTCCAACAATTTGTTTATCTTTGAAGAGCAGCTCCCTGACTGTGTGAACTCAGGCACATCCAAAAGGTTAAGTAAGAACAAAAAAGTAGATCAGGGCCACAAATGTGGTATTTAAAATCATGACAAATTCTGACTGTATTGAGGAGGTCTGGAAGAAGAACAGTTAATGGGCTGACTTCTATTTCAGGTTTTCTCCACATGAGAAGCAGCCTGGGCAGGAGAGAATTGAAAATACAACGTGAATTTAAGTGTTCTGAGGCTGATCTGAACCCTTCAAAGTTGGTGCAAAAAATCCACTGACTTCAGTAGCCTTTGGAGCACTTAATGCATATTCTGCTAATTACCAGAAAAGGGTGTTAATTGCCATGCACTAGAGATAGGAAGAAGGAACACTTCATGTTCAGAATATTTTTATTTTGTGTGTTTTTCTTTAGATCCAAGTTCTTTGAACAATGAGATATGCAGATAGTAAAATGACCAAAGAATAAGGTGGACTGAAAAAAGAGGTAGATGTATTTTTTTCACGCTTTAAAAACACAACTGACAATAGGAAGATTTACTCCTAGATTCAAATATATTTCTGTTCTGCATTTGCCAAAGCTGTATCTGTGCTTTAAAGTAGAGGTGAGCCATGCCTGTAGTGCTGACCAGAGGGTTTGGGGGTTCACTTTCAGCCTGATTTCACTACCATTAAAATAGAGGGAAACTGCCTTTGCACACTGTGTCCAGCTGTGGATCCAAGACATGCACTTTCGCCTAGCAGGTGCTCTCAGTTCCTAAAGCATGGTTAAAGATACTGCCTTTCTCAGGCTGAATTTAAAAGGACTCCCTCAGGGTGTTGTGTAGGATTTATTTTTTCCTAGAGGAATACAAAATTTGAAACCTGTTTTGTTTTTCATCGTCTCCATAAGAATGTGTGTCTCTATCAGGCACAATTCCTTAGTGCCTCATTTGCTTCTATTATATTCCAGACAAATTAAGAACAAAACCATGAGGGAATGCATGGAGAAGTGTCAAAGTGACTGAGAGTCAATTTCCTGGGACTTTAGCAGAAATTTTAGTTCCCAAGTTCCTTTTAAAACAGGAATTAGGTTCCTGAGTCACCCAGGAACTAATGAAAATGTTCCTTTGATATGTGATGAGGAACTCAGAGCAGAGTGATACACAGTCCTTGGGGCAGAACTGCCCGGAGAGACTGATGATAAGGCACATTTCATGCTGGCTGTAACATTTTTAATGCAACTTATTAAAAAATAAAATTAACAGCATTATGCAAGGAAGTGATAGATCTGACTCAATGAAAAGGATTTAAGGTGACTAAAGGGGGGCACACAATGCACATTATGCTTGAAAATAAGTGAGACCTTGGAAGTGCTGGAGTGTGCTTTTGTGCCTTGGGGAGGTCTGGTGCTGCCTCTTCAAAGGGAGCGGTGGCATGTTGTGATGGAGGCAGTGGGGCTGATGCTCATAGGACACTTTGAGTTGCAGTGGTATGAGCAGCTTCCTTTGCTGATTTCCGCAGGCTTGGGAAACCTTAGTTTCTCGATCCCTTGTTGCCAACATACCCAGCTGTGGGCTCCCACTAAAAGGCTCCTCCCAAGCTGCACATTTCCCATGGCATCCCTTGTGCTGACATGGAATGGGTGAAGGAACCTACTGGCTGCAAACTAATCCAGGAACAGGAAGCTGGGGACAAAAACCAGTTTCCAAATAGGTCAGTTTCTTGACTTGGCTCATGCCATGGCTGTTTGGAGGCTAATGCTAGCAGGAAGGAAGGAGTTTGCCTTCTAACCAGGGACCTGTACCCACACCAGCTCAACTCTGTTGTGAAAGTGCGATGTAACTAAAACCCAGCAGACAATTTGGGGATTTTTTTCCTCTGTTACAGTAGAAAGACTTTTAATTTACCCACATATTATGACTTCATTAATAAGGAAGAAAGTAAGTAATGAGACTATGTGTACAAAATGAACAATTTTGTATCATAGCAAGTTGTCTGGCGAATTCTTTCATGAATGCTCTCTGTGTGATATTTCTATAGTATAATAGATTCTGGCTGTTCACTCTAATAATTCTAAGCTTCAGGGTAAGATTTTATTTCTCTTTTGAAACTAATATAATCAGTGGTGCTGGCACAAAATTCCCTGTGTGTTTTTGTGCATCCTTAACACTTCTTGGGATGAAAGTGAAACTTATATTATTTAGAACAGTTCAAAGAACTAAGTTCCTTCTCTAATGGTGGCTCCTGCTAGAATTCCTTATGAAAAAACATTAACCAACCTAGTGGAACTACAAAGCATAGTAGGTATTCTGTGTTTGCAGAAGGAATGGGACCAAAAAGCTTTAGAAATGTTGGTGTCTTTGCACAAAAGGTGTGTTTTAAAAGTCACCCAAGGACAGCATGGGTATTTGTCTATCCGGGAATTTTATTTATATGCTATCTGTGTGAACAAAGCTCCTAGAGATGAGGGTAAAGGGTTTTGGCAAATCACGAGGTAACTTAGGACAATAATGATGCAGGCACCAGCATGTGTTTTGATTGAATTCTGTCTTCGCTTGTTAGCTTTGATTCACTGCTCTGTCGAGAGGATCACAGAGCTTTCCTGTGCTCCCTTCATTTCCTTTTCTTGCTGAGAAAGAGCACTGCTCCTGCTTCATCAATTCAGCTCCCAAGCTCCTGATCCTTTTCTTGGTTTCCTGTGAAGCTCCTCAGTTTCTTCATGGGAAAGTTTATTGTGTCCTGTCCCTGCAGAGCTAGAGCTGTGTCTGCAGCAAGCCAGACTAGGCACTGCTGGAGAACTTGCTAAGGCAGCTCTTCCCAAGGCACTGGGAAGAACGAGTTTCTCATCTGCTGGCATGACTGTGCTGATACTAAGTGGTTCTCAATATTATAGGGTTTGAGATTTTTCCTTAAACTGCACAGAGTTTCTCATGCAAGAAGAATAACTTCAAAACCAGAATGTGGTCATCTCTGCCAGACATCCTTCCTCTGTCTTCCCACATTCTCTAATGGCAAGTATCCTATTTGCTTCAAGACTGAGAAGATTTCCTGCTGCCTACTAGACAGCAGAGAGCTTTCCTTATGCTTCAACAGCCAAACCTTCTTTCCCTCCTCTCCCTACTACTTGTGGGTATTCCCAAGGCCTTCATGGGACTTTTTTGGCCAAAACTAACGTCAGCCTGGAATCACTGTTGTGTTTCAGCATGTGGTTGCAGTCCTATGAACTGGGCTTCTTTGTAAGAATGCTCAAAATCTGAAGCATATTTTGTGCTTATTTGTGTTTTCTAAGCAGCTTTCTCAAGGTCCTAAGGCCTTATTATCTGATTTGTAGGACCATGAGTTCATTAGTAAGTTGTAACCCATCACCTCATGATTTTTATCCATTAATATGGGTGTGTTTTTGGCTGCTAGGAGCAATTAAATCAGACCTTGATAAGCTGGGGAGAAAAAAGAAAGGAAAAAAAAAAAAAAAAAAAAGAACATCAACCCTTGCTGTTATGGGTACTCATTAATAAACAAAACAATCTTTGCAATATTTCATGCCAGGAGTTTTAAGGAAAAGATAATTACCAGATGAAACATCAATAAAACTACCAGCTACCAGTAGAAATTCTCTCATCACCTGCACACACACAGTCCTCTAATACAAACGCTTGTAAGTACTTAACAGATGGACCAGTGAACCTTGGGATGAATGCATTAGAAAAACAGAGCAATCACTGCATTTTTCAGTAGAACTGATACTAACATGTAAGGAACAGATTAGAAATAATTTGATTAGCTGGAAACATAGACTCAGTTCATAGCAAAATTGGTTTCATTTTTTTTCGTTTCACTTGCTGTGAGATTTTTAGATGATTTGGATCTACAGCTGGATGAAATTTTTTCTTTGTCTTAAGCCAGTAGCAGCCTTACTATCATATTTTTTCACCCTGTGTGCTCTCTGAAGTCCTACAGTAGTTTGAGAGCTGAGGTTGCCCTGATGCCCTTGAGGAGTACTTTTTCCTACTCAGCTGTGCAAATTTCCACTTGTTGCTTCCTTCACTGCTCTGCAGAGATGACTGCATTGCAGTGGACTTCTATCAGTTCACTGTGAAGCCTGTTGTAAGTGTCTTTTTGATGGCCTGAAAGAGCTTGCAGAACATGGTTAAAAGCTAGAGAGACTTACAATTACAGCTAAATTAATGACTGAAACATACCTCTAATATAACTAAGTATTTCAGGCAAGAGACTTTGCTTTTGGAGGCTGCCTTACCAAATTTTGTATTACACTCTGGGATGAACTGCATTATAGAAAAGTGAGATATGACTGGTAGCAAATATTTTTCCTCTCCATATTAGCTTATACTTAGCTTAAAGCCATTTCCCCTTGTCCTATCAGGGATCACTGCCTTCATGTTCTTTTTTTGTGTGTGTGTGATGAAATACACTGAGATCTCTTTATCAGTTTGTGTACATTTGTATGAGTGTCATAAAGGAACAGTGATTGAGAGATTAAAGCTTCACTGGAGGACCAAGCCATGAGTCATGGTCTTTGTGCTACTCGGACTTTGCTGAACACTTATCAGGATGAAAAGCATTCTGCTCATCCTCTCCCCATTGTCCCAATTGATTGGAATAGCTTTCCCATTTGGTTAATGGTGCATTTACCATTGCAGCCAAAATATAATGGTTTGATCCAAGGCATATGAAGTGTTGAAGTGGTGAGATTTTCCTATACTAGTGTATTTCCTCATTTAACTTGGATTGAGAATGTCCTGACCCAGGTAACTTTAATACCTCCTGGCAGAGCAAGGAGATTCAGATTCCCAGAAATTGGTCTGTGTCACTAAGGTTTCCTGACTGACTTTAAAAAAAAAGTTCAGCTTTAGAATTCAAATTTTCCTCTACAAATAACCAAAGCAAATAAATTTCTTGAGATTTGAAAAATGTCTATAGCAAATCCACCTATCATTTAGGTGGTTATTTTGGCTTTGTTTCACAACAGGCTGCTCTTCAAATAACTGATAAATAACCAGTGCTATCAGTTACTATTTGAAAATGATTTTTATGCCTATGGGAATCTTTTATTACTTAGATTTTACTTGTGAGGTAATTTTATGCTATAGAAATACAGATTATTATTGGGTGCATCCTTTAGTTTGAGATTGGATTTATTTTGAGAATGGATTTTGGGTAATCTTACACAGTTTTATGTAAGTTTACAGTTCTGTGACAGGAAAATATTTTTCTAACATTAATAATATTCAATAAATTTGACAAAAAACACGACTCGCTAAAGTCACAGATAAGACTACCTGTGCCAACTCAGTGTCTTCTGGGAAGATTCCTGTGCCTTAATTGACTGCAGCAATATCAAGTGTCACAAGGTGAGGCTTTGAATAGTGCTTTACAGTGCTGGGAAGCTCTTTGCTGCTTTTCCAGAAGATCAGACTTCCTCACATTGATGCCCTGGCACAGACCATTGGAGGTCACCTTGCTATAATATTATGATTACATTTCCAGATCATTCCTTTTCCAAAAGGCTTTTGTTCCCCAGAAGGTGCCACCTGAATAAAATAATATTAAAAGACAAGAAAAGACACTGGCAATGAAAATGATTCTCTGCAGAATTAATAACTACCACAGCATCTTCTTTCCTAGCTATTTTATTTCATTGACGGTGGCAATAAAAAATAATCACTTAGAGACCATGTCCTTGCAGGCTGGCAGTAAGTCTAAATGGCAACAACTAAAAAGAATGAGAGAAGAACATTTAAGATACATCTATTATTGCCTTGGCTTTTCCAAAAATGTCAGAAAGGAAATCTCAGCATTTGTGTATGCTTGGAGGGGATGGGAGAAGGAAGATGCTGTGATCTTCTCCTGTTTGCATTAGCTGTTAGGTGGGGCAGTGACTAGCCATCTGTAAATAGAAGGCATCAGACTCTGAGTTCTGCTTAGAACAAAGGGAAAAGCTAAAAACAGACAAAGCTTAATTTTGGTACAACCACGGTACTTTTGGTAAAGGCTTCTGTGTGCTTCTCAAAGATGATGCTCCACCTCCATCCCAAAAGCTGATTGAGAGTGTACTGAAAGGCCAAGGTATCACCTCCCACCCCATTTCCTCCTCTCTGTCTCAAAATTATTTTTGTGTTTGTCTTTCATTCCTGCTTCTTAGCACTTTTCTTTATGAACAGAAACAATACACAGTAAATAGTCAATCTGTTGAGAAGACATATTGCAGCAGATCCCTCAGGAGCGCTGCAGCTCAGTTGACATTTTTGTCTCATCACTGCTCTGGAGAATGGTTTTGTTTGTGGATTCTGAGAATGACTCACATAATGACCAAATATAAGTGTGTTTCATAAACATAATAGGCTAACAGTAACTGCACGGTTGGACAATGTTCCTCTGCCTGACCATGTTTGTGTAGACTTAGTGGTAGATGCTCTTCTGTATAGAGGGACAAAAAAAAAGACTCCAGGAAAATCTGAGCATTAGGATGGCTCAGCTCATCAGACTTGGCAGTCTTTCTGTTTATGGTGAATGTGCATATACATACTGAATTCTAATTCTGAGGCCTGAGATGTGACACAAACACCTGATTAGAGCATGTAAGGACTTTGTGTTTCAAGGACAGCTGCAGCTGTTCTACAGTAGAAGAATGAGACCTACATGGGGCAACCATCTCCTTTCTGGGCTCCTGTTCTTTTCTGTCTGCATCAGTGGGCAAAGGTTTTTTTTCTAAGCATTTCTGACTGCAAGATGGGAGCCGTGACAGCTGGGGAGGGGTATCAGCTTTCTGAAAGGCAAACATATGGCCTCTCAGACATACATGTATGGGCATTTTGCATAGCTATAAACTCATTTCTGATTATCTGTCTGTAAATAATAAGGCACTGACTTGTCCTATGTCCTTCCCTCCCTTCATCTACAAAACTCTTCTTCCATCTTCTGCATTAGAAATTCAGAATGCCAGATTCAGTGTAGCACTCTATGTATCTGATTTTCAATGCTACTTGGAAAACCCTAAGGCCAGGACTGAAATAAGAGCTGAAATCCAAACAATGTGTGACTGAACACAAAACAAATCATGGCTTTACAGGAATATGTTGTGACAGCTCTGCCTTCTCCCATAACTGCTAGTCAGTTTCCCCCCCTACATTTAAATAGCACAGTATACATATTGAACCAATGATTGAGTAAAATAGAAAATGCATAGTGAAGCTAAAAAATGCTGAGATGTAAAAATATTCTAAAACCTTTCTTTAGGGCCTGGGTGATATTGTCTCCCTCCCCCTATCTCACTCCTCTTTTTCTCTCTCTCCCTGATTAAAACATGTAAGATAGACTTTGCTTCTAAAAAGCAATGGACAAAGCCTTGAAGAAAGCAAGGATGGGGTTTGCAGTAAATTAAGATATGCCACCATAACTGGACATGTCTCACATGTAAGTGAGACAGGAAGTCCGACATGCTATGGAGCCTTGACAACTGCATTAAAATTCATCCTTCTCACACACTGTCTAACATTGTATCCTCTGCTGCAGTCCCCCACTGTACTCTGGGGGGAGCCTAGGGTTGGTGAAGATGGAAGTGGGGCTAGGTTGCTTGCCTCTTCCTGAAGTTGCTCAAAGGGCTTAGATGTACCATCTGTGGGGGTTGAGGCATCCACCTGAGCTGCCAAACCACCAAGGACGAACCACCAGAATTCAGCAGCTCAGGTGGACTGAGTGAGTCCTTGCTCTCACCTTTGCTGTGCTGCATTTCATGCCCAGTCAGGGAACATGAAGGCTTAGCTGGAGGGGAACCATGAGCATGTGGGTGCAACTCTCAGCTCCTGAGGAGGGACAGGTTGGTTAGGCGACTCTGACCTTCAATTGAATTTTGACTGAAAGTCTTCACTGTCTCACACAATGGATGTGCAAATGAGGCCTTTCCCATTTCAGTCATTTCTCCTTGCTCTCAGCAGTGGGCTGGCAGGCAGGATTCTCTCCTGGGGGTCCTCGAAGAGCTTTCTAGGGGTCAGACATCAGTGGCGAGCTCCCTGAGCCAAGGGACATATTCTGCTCTACAGTAGTATTCTGTATAAGCAGCTGGAGAAGAGGCAGATGAGGAAAATACAGTGAAAAGACAAGGGGCAGGTCTAACTCTGCTAATTTTTTCCTCTTCAAAAACATTCTTTCATTTCCAGTTTTGAGTGTTTTTTAGGGTACTCATTAATCTGGAAAACAAGAACAACTTCCAGACCATTAGTGCCATGGTGAATCGAAACACTAGCCAGGCTGGGCTGATAGTGCCAGGGTCATGCAACATACCAGTCAGTGCAGTCTATGAAGTGCCAGAGTGATTTGAGAGAACAGCTTGTCCAAGATGCAAATGCCAAAGTAATTGGAAATGCCTTCTCACAAGTCAATGTATAAATCAGCAAAGTGTTTTAATTTAACAAAGTGTGTGTGATTATCTTTGGCCAGATGAGGGAGTGGTGCAGGCACTGGGCAGGGGTCTGCTGTTAGTTTTACTGTCTGTGAGTGCTGCATTTCCTTATTCTTACAGCATTATGGGTAAATTTCATTACAAGAGATAACAAAAGTGAGGTTGCCAACCCCTGAAAGCTGCATACTGTGCGCTCTGATATCCTTTGAAGAGTGGGGAATTCCTGCAGATTCCAGAGACCTGTCAGTATGGGAAGTGGAAATATAATTTAGTGCTTATGTCCTACTGGCTTGAAGAGTATTATTCAGCACTCTACCCTGGAGCTCTATAAAGCCCATGCTAGCCTCCCTAAGCATCCCCTAGTCCAGCCGCTGTTCTGGCCTGTCACCTGGCTCTGGAGTATTACCTTGCCTGAAAAATCGATTTATATAACTCTACACTGATGGCAGATGGGATTCAGAGTAGACTTCCAGCTCAGAAGCCACGACTCCCCCTCGTGCACTCAGAAAGTTTCTACTTCACTTAAGAGAAGCTCTGTTAGGCTCAACAGCTTCTGGGCTGCACCATCAGGACACCCCATCTGGATTAATGGTCATGACTAGTTGGAGCATTGTTCTTCATTCTAAAATCATGATAGAGGTGACTAAATATCAAAGAAGAGAGTTACTGGATCGGGTCCTCTTTGTTATATAACATGAACATGAACCTGAGCCCTTCTTCAGTATGTTTAACCTATTTCCCTTTTCAGGATTTGAGACTACTGAGACTATTAGGTTAATGTTCACAGTATTTCTAAAACTCCCATGAGTTTTCTAGTTCTACAACAAACAGCCATGATAGTTACCACACTCAAAAACTGATATATATGTGTGTATATATATTTATGTATTTATTTATTTATTTATTTATTTCTGAGACTTGCTTGTAGAAGTCATCATGAATGTGCTAAGGTTTGTCATTTTTGGATTTCAAGCTTGATTTTTCAAGTTGAAAGAATATTGGGAATTTTTGGCTACCTGTAGTCTCAACTTCTGGTTCGCCTGTGGTTAGGTCATCATAAACTTTGAAAAACCTTACAAAAGGAAACCTGAATTAATCCCAGAGGGTGATAAGAGGTCTTAAAGCTACATGAGAGAGTCCAAAACACTTAAAATGAAAAACATGAAAGCATGAAGACACCACAAAGATGATGGAAATTGAATCAGTAATTGATGGGAATGTAACTGAGATGGATGGGTGAAATTAGACAAAACATATTTTCAGCAGTTTAGAAATAATGATGACAACTTATCTCTTGTGTAATAGGTTGAAATCTACTGAGAAAAGATTTCATAATATGACCATGTATCTGACTCTGATACCTAAGCTGTACAAATCCCATCACAGAGGCATAATAGCTAGCTTCCTTCCACTGAAAGAAAGCACATCAACAGCTCAGTGATCTGCATGTTCCCACGCAACAGAAACTTAACCTCATCTCACTTATCATCAGTGATACAGTATCAGACAGTGTTGCTGGACAGCTTTGAGTGACTGCGGATTCATTGTTTGCAGAAGAGATCCCATAGTATTCCAGGAAATATTATTAAATGGGTTATAATGAAGTACAATGATTCTACTGAAGCTTTTATGATGTGCTTTACAAGACTTGAAACTGGGAGACAGTCTTGCCGGTGACTTGGTGTTCCAATTAGCCAAGGCCTGTTGTGTTCGATTGTCCTTCCATTTATCAGTATGGTGCTCTGCATGCTAAAATCTTAATACAATAAACCACCTTAATAAAATAGAGATTCCCCCAAATGCAAATCCCCACTATAAAAAAACAACAGTGTAGGAGGATATCTCCAGGGGTCTCTTTCAGGAAAAGATAATCTCAAAATTCCAAGTATCTGCTCAGAAAACACAAAACACGCATCCTCAAGTAAAAGAAATGACACAGGAGCACTAGCGGCAACACTTGTATCTGTTTATATGCCACTTGCACTTCACATCTCAGCATTTGGTGGCTCTTTCATGGTTGCAAACCTACACAACAAGCTGAACATGCGCGAGAGTTGAGACTTAATTTCATATGAGGTGGAGATACCTGGTAAGAATACTCAAAGCCAAAAAATTATGATCAAATCAAGGTCTTCTTCCAGAATCTTTTGCACAAACCAGGATTTTCCCAAGTATTATCTTGCATGAAACCCTGAGAAAGCAGCACATATTGTAAATTTCCTGGGAATCTTCCAGAACTTCAGGGTCAGTTATTAGTAGGTGATTGAATGATGGTGGAAGAAGGATATCTATAGAAAACAAAACTGACAGTATTTCTGTTTTCTGCTTCATGCAGGTAATTTTCCTGAGGCATTGTTGGGAAATAAAATTAGTTGCATTTAACATTATTATAAAGCAGACGTATCTTGCCCAGGTTGAAGCCTTGTAGAGGCTTACAATCGTTAACAAACTTGGATTGTATTTTTCTATCTCTTGAGACACTTTTCATCCAATACTTAGATATCTACCAATTGTTGACACAAGTGAAAACAGCACAAAGTATTCCATCTGCTGCAAAAAATCAATAGACAGTATTTTAGTCTACTGTACTGAAAATAAAATATATATTTCAAAGAATAAATTCCACAAATGTTCCAAGAGTCAGAATCTGGCCCTTAGATTGAAGAGAATTTCAGACCTAACTAAGCCAAATCCCTGCAGTGAAGAACAGAATACCAAATGGTCTGTAGAATCGGGGTGGAGGTTCTTTTCCTTGTCTTTCTATGCATAGAATAAGCTTCTTACAACTTCTTTCAAATTCTCACTCCTGTACACAAAGGATCAAATTTTTGCAGTCCTCAATTGCAGTTCAGTACTCATTACACAAGACCTACCACTGCCTCTCAAAAGTGTAGGTTAAATCATTTCTGAAGAATTCCACTTTTTCTAAGCGCTCTTATTAATAAAATAACGGAGTCAAAGAGAACATCCATTTTGGGAAAGAATGTGCCTTGTTTTCCAGTTTGTTTATTTATTTATTTATTTATTTATTTATTTATTTATTTATTGAGAGAAAAATAGCATTTGCTTTTGCAAAAACCTTTAATTTCATATGGGAAGCCACCTTTAAGACTCATCATTTGGCTACATGCTCTGGTGTTCCCCTGACTCTTTTCACATCCATTGCTAGTGACTTGGTGTGTTCCTCATCCCTTGAGCCAGCTCATTAGCTGGATGCATGGCTGCTCCCGTCGATCATCTGAGCCTGCTAACAAATCCTGCAGGACTAACTCTAGGCCCAATAAGAGAGATATTTGTTTTGTGGTTTGCGTTTTGCAGAAAACACTGTGTGGTTCTCAAAGCCTAAAATATAGAGATTTAAAAAAAAAAAAAAGTGGCAATTTTCATACAGTGCTAAATAAAATAAATTGCAGGCCCCAAATGATCTAATAATTCCTAAGGCAGAGTTCAGATGCAGTAATTAATTATCCCAACATGGAATTCATAATGATCAACTATTAATATGTGCATGGGGGACTGGATGTCTCAGGGTTTGGTAATGGGATAGGGAGACTTTCACCTCTAGGTTGCTGATTTGAATCTGACCCAGTTCTCCAGTGACTTCTGAAAGCTGCAAGCATGTGCTGTTTGTTCTGTACTGTATATAAAATGATCTAAGCTGCTTTCTAGCAGTCCTCTGTCCATAACATTGTTGCCAGAGTACAAACAACCTTTGGTTTGATCTCTTTAGTTGGTAGGCCAGGGATTTTACGGGTAACCACACTGTAGTCTGCCCAGGGCTGACTTCTCCAAGGAATATTCCCATTGGGACATACTTCTGTGGAAAGCAACCCCCACATGCCCTGGGGAGAGGATAACACATAGAAGCCAGTGTCATGATTGTTTTCAGCTGCACATGCAATTAGTTGTGGTAGGTGCTATAGGGATGACTGTGAAGCCATGTGTGCTCCCCATCCTCTTGTCCTGAGCAGAGTGGTTCAAGCCTGGGGGGCTTAAAACTCCTATCAGTTCAAATGAAGTGCCTTTTGGCACTTCTTGTATTACATACTTGGCACTGGTCATGCCACTGTGTGCATCTTGCAGGCAGTGTTTGAGATCTGCTTGACGATTGGGAAGCATACACAGGCTTTTGTCCTTGGAGATTCAGGTGGGTTGCCTGAAACCAGCTACGTTTCACTGAGACATGGCAAAGGATGGCTTCCCTCCATGCACATCTCAGATAGGAAGGGGCATCTGTTCCTGAGGATACAAGTCCAGGGCTTAGCTTTATTGTAAATCCAAAGAGGAATAGAACAAGTATATCTCCTAGAAAAAAGGGAAGCAGAGAAATAAGTAAGACTGTGGTTTGTTGAGTTTGGTGGAACCACATTTCCCAAGTTATCCAAAATTTGGTAAAGTCTGGTTGAAACAAATTTGGCCAGGTTTAAACTCCCATCAAGCAGTTGAAAAATCTGAAAGATCAGCAAGCTATAGCATATGTAGCAGAACAAACCTCCTCAGGCACAGGTAGGAGTAGAGAACAACATGGCAGTATGTATGCTTGGGAAAGTGGCCAAAGCAGTCAGGACACAGTAAGATCTTTTCCAGTCCCGCCTTATTTGATTTTATGAATTATGTTCTGTGGTACCTGTTTCTGTATTGGCAAGGAATGGGATACTGCTAGTTGCCAAAAATTCTGGTATTTTCTTCCATTTCCTCAGATGATGGTAAATAGGTTGAAGTACTAAGGAATTGAAAGTAGGATCTCAATAGAAAAAAAAAAACAAAAACAGCTTCAATCTGCTGTGTAAAAATCTGCACACTCCTGAAAACAACATGTTAAAGAACAACTGTCCTAAAATCATGCAGTAGAAAAGTGGTTAAAACAATTTAAACAAAATTTAATCCAAATTCCATGCTGGGAAGAAACCACCTAATTTCTGAGAAATATGAACTCTGAGCCAGTTTAATAATGGATATTGGTCTTTTCCAGATTTTAGCAGAGTTTTTAACCACCATCTGAGCACTGTACTGTGAATTTAGTTCCTCATTGTGAATCCTGTTTCTGAAAAAAAAAAAAAAAGCCTTTATACATTGTCTTTCTGTGCAATGAATTTAGCCACAACTTAGCACTTTGTAGTCAGCGGAATATTCTTTTTGAATTTCCTAGTTTGATGTAGTCTTTTTATAGAATGAAAGTGAGTGTTTGGACATACTTTGTAGGGGAAAATTATAATGAACAGTAAAAATGTGCAACTTTGCAACTATTCCCAGTTATTTCTCAAAACATTTGGGATCATAATATCCCTAAGTTAACAATTATACAAACAAAAATACTGAGTACGTTAGAAGCATAAAATATTTTAAAGATTATTTTCCTTTAAGTTGTAAATAAAATTAGCAGGGACGTAATTACTGCTACTTAGGTCTATCAATCCTGTTTCCCAATTTTGTCCTTTTATTGACTCATAAGAGACATTGTTAACATATATTTCCCATTGCTAACAATATAAATGAATACAAAGGGATATGTTGCTCTATGCGCTAATACAGATTTCTGGATTCCCGATGAAGGTAATTCGGATTCACTTTCACTCTGCCCAGCACACCAGTATAAGATCACAGGATTTTTTGAGTTGGAAAAGACCCTTGGTGTCCATCTCATTCAACTCCCTTGCAATGAACAAGGGCACCTACAGCTACATCAGGTTGCTCAGTGCCCCGTCCAGCCTGATCTTGAGTGTCTCCAAGGAGGGGGATCCACTGCCTCTCTGGGCAACCTGTACCAGTGCTTCACCATATTGTTTTTTCTTCGCCCTTCTCCAGCTACATTTTGGGGAGATGGCAGTTAAAACTATCCCTTGTGTAGCTAAGAACCTCAGTTGCCGAGCACTTTTCACAGCCTCATCTGTGGTGGAACTGGGCAGATTTTTAGCTCAGTATTACACTTTCTGGCACTTTACCAAGGAAAGCAGAGGGGAGGATATGAGAGTGGTAAAATAGTTTTGGAAGGAATTTGAAAAATTGGAATGTAACTGACTCAGATGAAGCCAAAAGCAGGGTTGATATCTTGTCCTTGTGAAAAAGATAATGGGACTGATAATGTCTGTGTGCTTTCAGGAGGGTCCTGTACTCACATGGAGACCTCTTTCTTTAGGACCTTTGAAAAGCAATCATGCTGATACAGCATGTGGCAGATATGTCCAAGGAACACTGATAAGGAGCACACAAGATAATAGAATAAGTCTTGCCCTTTTCTAATTTCTATGACTCCAGAATTGTGACTTTTTTTTTCTCTCTCTGAAAGATATCACTCACAATAGTGTTGTACCTCTGGTGACTTTATATTGATCGTGAAGATTTCCACTTCTGGCACTGGTTACTTTGCTTGGCAGACTGTAATGTGGATCAGACAAGGCTTGGCTTATTTTTGAGGCCCTAATAAGGTCGTACACCTACAGACAAAAAGAACTGAGTTTGGTGCCAGTTTGTCAGATTACATCTCATGATTTCTTGGGCTTTTCTTGGTCATCTTGCCATCTATTTTGTTTCCCTTTTGTGTAGAGAAAGCACATTACTTCCTCCACATCTTTCTCTTGTGTTGCTATAATGAATTCCTTGCCATTCCCTCAGGGGGCTGACTCACACTCTTGCATTTGAAGTGAAGTAAACTGGAATTTGTATCTTAGTGAAGGTCAGTTGCAGTGCATATGAACAGGAAAGAGGGGTCAGAATGGTAATGCAGATCAGAGATATGCCTGCAGTACAAATGCAAATGCTGACCAACAGGACATGTCAGGGCTGTCAGCATGCCTAGCATTTGCTTGGCCGGGCAGTGCTGTACTGGCTGATGCCCATTTGGAAGGTTCCAATCAGTGAATGGAAGCCTTTCAATGCAGCAGGAAACTACTAACATGTGTCAGAAAAGGAAGTGGATAACTATTTGAAAAAAGCTTTCCTCGACATTTCCTAGAAAATTCCTTCTTTTCTCTCAAGATTGATAATCCCCAGGTGAAATGAGTGGTGATTACAGTAGTTATAGAACTTGAGATGTGAGAGAAGATCACAATGCTGCCATAGTCTTTGTCCTCTGTGTGGCCAGTTCATAGTTGCATTCTGCAAAAGTTTTCCATAGTTTGGATTGAGTGCTTTCACATAAAGAAAGTTTCTGCCCCTTCCTCCTTTTCGGCAGATCAAGGACTGAGAAATCTCATGATCCTGGCTCTACTGTTGAGCTTTGTTCTGGGATCATGAGCAAAAGGTATGGAGAGATGAGGAACTGCTGACAGATTCCAGTTTCAGTAATTAATTAGCAAGTCATGGCAAATGGCTTGCTGCTAATTGAATACTCTGGCCTTGTATTTTGAGTAGCTGTGAAAGATCAAATCTTTAAAATAACAATCTAAATACAATCTCTTTCCTCTCTGCTTGAGTCCTCGTGCTGGTTAAGTGAGTGGTCTTTGAAACAGGACTTGTAAAAAACAATGCTTTGTACACTGCAAAACAATACCCTCAGTTGTGGTATTTCAGTGGCTAAAAGGAAAAAATGAAAGGAAAATGAGAGAGATAATGATCAAAGTATACAGGTAGCAGCTCATCAGAATTAGTTGTCCAATAGAAAGTAATTGAAGCTGAAGATAAAATGGTAAAAAGAAATGAAAGTAAAAACAAGAAAATGTAAGCAAGCAAACAAACAAGCAAAAAAGATGAGCAGAAAGCGATGGGAGGAGAAAGAAAAGTAGCTGACCTTCCTTAAATTCAGGTTGATTTTCCTTCCTTTTTTTTTTTTCACATTGCTTTAATGTTCCAACTTGTGTGTCACTGCACCCCTCCACTGGCTTCCCTTTTAGGTACGTTTGGTTAGGTGCCACTGGATTTACTCATAAGCAACTCCTCTATTACTTCAAGTTTTTCTAAGGAGATGATTTAATGCAATATTCACTAAACTAATCGTTTTGCCTTAACCCATCCTTTGTCTTTTTAGGTGAAAAAAATATGCTGGCACTTACAGAGCAATGAGACCGGAGCCCAACAAGTAAGAAACCGTTCCACTTTTTCTTGCCCCACTGAACTCATGTGTTGCCTTAACAGAGCTAATGTATCTTCATGCATTAAAACCAAGTGTTATCTTATTGTTTTTATACTTCCTCAATAAGGATCCATTTTTTTCTACCAAAACTCTATTTTAATATAGAGAAAACCACAAGTTGCAGAAGTCCCATTGTCTTTCAGAACATAAAAAATTCAGTGTTCTCAAAGGTTGTCCATCCCCTGTTGCCTCTCCTTGATGACCGCGCTTCTTCACTTGTGCAGATATCTTCTGAAGCTGAAGGAGAATTATTCCACTCATGAAAAAAGCAAGTGAAATATAAACACACCAGTACATGTTATATAAAACTATGGGAAGAAAAAAGCACCTTAGGTAAATACCAAGCTACTTATTTTATGATTTTTAAATGTCATTCTTTTGTCCAATATTGACTTTTTTGTATGGCGGTTGAATTATAGATCTTCAAGCACCTGGGAACCCATGGCAGCCTTACTTTGACACAGCTGGCCAAGTGGAGGATTGAAGTCCCAGTAATTAGGTGTGAGTTTCTCTGTGCTGGGGAGCTGAGCCAGAATAAGAAAACTTGGTGAGGTTACTCCTCCCTCCAGGTAAAGGCAAAGCTGCTGAGGAAGAGCCAGACTGTCCTCCAAAGGAGTGCACTGCAGCTTTCACATCATCTTGCTGCAAATAAATGTTTCTTCTGGCAGTGAATTCCTACATAGGACTGCAACATGCAGCCTTTTGCTGTTCTGACTCTTCTGTCAAACAACTTATTTTGAAACATTTGTACATACAATGGAAATCACACGGTGTGGTGGAAAGTGGACTGAAAGTAAAGCATTTGGGCTCTGACTGAAGGTTAGGAATTTTTGTTGAGGATGGCCTCTGAGAAGCAATGGTGAGGGAGATTTAGGGACAAAGAAAACAGGTGACAAAAGGGAATTGATTGCAGAAGTTTGCACAAAGAAAATCCAAAGGCAATGGAAAAAGAAAGGAAGAAAAGAGGAAAAAGAAGGAAGGTAAGAAGGAGAGAAATTAGAAAAGGAGTGAGGGAGGCTGGCAGTTTGGGAAACAAATTTCATGCTGAACATTGCGGATTCTTAACAGCAAAATGACCCACTCAATTTGTCTCAGAACCTGGAATTTTCCTAACTGGATTTGGAGTGGCAATTCTCAAAGCACACAAGTCTCCAGTCTTCTACTTTAAACCCCTCTAATTGCTGTTTTAATACTACCCTGTAAATGGGAGCAGAAAACAAACATTTCAAGAATAATTAAGACTGACAGCATTGTCTCTCTGAACACTGGACAAAAACTCAGAAGATCTGGAATTTCGGAGTCATTGCTGTCATAGACAAATCCTTCTCTCTTTCTGTGTCACCAGGGGGTCATTAGGAGCTCTCACAACACAAATAAATCATGGAAAAACAATACATTATGCTACCCGTGGAAGACAAGAGGCTGAAATCGAGATCTGCTGATGGTGATGAGCTGGTATTCTTAACTCAGGACCAAGCTGGCTGCATTATTTTAATTAACCTTTAACAATGAATGAAGGTTCATTCCTGACAGGTTCGAAGTGGCACCCAGTCTTTAGCTTATTCTATTTTATTTTTTAATATAATCTTCAATATTAATGTGTTGTAGGCATAAAACACCATGTACGAATTCTTGTGATGAATCCATTATTTCTACTGTTTTTAATGATCCAGTAATGTTTGATTCAATCTGAATTTTGGTCAGGTTTTAAAATGTCATCTTCTTTGCATGGGAAATAATTTACTCCTTTTTTTTTTTTTAATTTTTAATTCTGAAAAGTAGAAAAAGGCAAAAAGCAAGCTATCTATTTTATAAGATTTCCTTTTGTTAACGCATGCGGTTAAAATCCTGAATACTGTCACTCTTGACATCCACATCAAGGATCAGAAAGCTGATTGAAAGCCAAAAAAAAGCAAAAAAGTGATCTTTCCAAAATGTTGTTAATATTAGTGATATTATCTATGAAAATGTGAAAAATTAAATCATTGACATGTTTTCAAAAGATTCAGATTCTTGTTTATATAAGGGTGTTTTTTTTATTAATTTGCTTTCAAAATGAAAATACTTTCATATTTTACTTTTTTTGTTCCTTTTTTTCCAGTTTTCTTCTTCTTCCCATTTGTTTGCTTCCTTTTTTTTTTTTTAGGTTTTTTTTTTTTTTGTTCTTGTTTTACTATGGAAGAGAAAGGGGAGAGGAAAATGGACCAAAACAAAATAAAATTGTAAACAACTGTTAGATATACATTTTCTCATTTCTGAAAAGAACAAAGAAGAATATCAGGGAAAATTTCAGCAAACTAATAAAACACTTTAGGAATGCTGACAATTCCATGACTGGTCACTTTCACAATGATTGTTTCTTTGTTTTATGAGATTTAAAGAATTATCATGATGAATGGAAAATATTTTAAGCTTGATTTTTGACTAGACTGTCCTTTTAATTAACTAGAGTGAGCAGTTTAATTGAAAGTTAAATATTCTTTTCAGATTTAAGATTTCCAAAGGCACTGACCTAATAATTCCAACTGATGTCAATGGAAGCAGTGAACATTCTGCAAATCTGTGCTGTATGGTTTTCATAAAAAAGGAATTAGCCAAATACTTCTTATGAATTTTGAGCTTATTTTATTTTCATCTCCAAACTTCAATATGTTTTTCTTATGGAATAAATGAATACTTTAGGAGCAGTGTTTTTATAATTTGAGATTTGCACTTAGCCATGCGTGTTCTTATGCAGACCTTCCTGCCCCTCGAGTGAAACAGCTATGGCATGCAAAGTGTTACCCTTGAAAACTGCAACTTCTCATTATGATGGGGGCCCAGCAGGTGACAGAAGGGAAAGTCACTGGCTCATGAACTAGGAGCCTGGAGCATCATCAAGCTTTGCTACCCTGGAGGAAGAAAAAGCCAGAGGGCGAGGAGTGAACGTACAGGACCAGAATGCCACTTGGCTGGTGACAGGTATATTTTGTCCCTTCTCTTTGCTGCTGTTCTGGTCATCTTTTGAAGGGCACTTGTAGCAGGCTGGCAATAAATGCTTCTTCAGAACAATGGAATTAATGGTATTTTCTTGTTTGCTATTTATTTATGTGAGAAACTTTTTTTCTAATTTATTTACTTATTTGCTATTTTTTTTATTTGTTTATTTTTCAAGCTTTTTACTTTGATTAGGTTAGTTGTGGGAGAAAAATAGGACACCATAGGGCAAAGACAGCAACCACTTTGCTATGTATTTTCACACATAAACTAGGTGGCCGAAGTATGCGCACTTTGATTGCTGTGTCAGCATCAGAACTGGACTGTTTCAATATCAGAATCAGAGAAGAGACATTGTTGGTATGGGGCAGCTATTGAGTGAGTTGCTATAGATATATGTTTACCTACTAGGATTACATACGGTATTCAAATAAAGAATGGTGTTTTTTTGGAAAACATGTAGGATTCCATGGCTGCAGGGTGTATTAAGACTGCAACTACACTGTGGTTTAGATTTGTTTGTAAGAATATAATTGCTTGTTATGTGCTTATCCTCCTGACTGAGTGACAGAGAGACATCATCCACACCCATAGAGGCATTTCAGCATCCTGAAGCACCCCTAAGGTTTTATCAAAACCATACCTTACCTTCCAGAAGAGTTTTCCTAGACCATGTTGTATTCCCACTTTCTCAGTGACTGAAGCATTGTGGATTTTCTCCTTTGCATGGCTATACAGCTCATCAGTCTTGTGGCAATGTGCATCACCATGTCCAAACAGACAACACTGAAGTGAACAAAAGTAGCTGATCCCATGTAACATCTGTCAGCTATATTACACTCATGCTCCACAGCATCTGCATATATATACCACATGGTTGATGTGTCCCAGGTGCACCAGATTTATTCTCTGTTATAAGGTCAGCTCTCAGCATACACTGCTACGTGTCCTGGTCAATTGTCCAGGGAGCAGTGAAGTCCAGCTGAAGCCGCACTGTGTCTCTTGCCACATGCTATCCGTGTGATTTCACTGGAGTGATGTGCCATTGGTGTCGATATAAATACATCAAAGAAACTACACAAGAAGTGGGAACCCTGGAAACAGAGCTTCTGCACTTGCCATGGGAGCATGGATGTGAATAGTAGCATTGTCCTCATCCAGTGTCTACATTCTTCTTCATTTTGCATTGCATTTTGAATTTTATTACATGACAGGACTTGTGTCCAATCTATTATGAGGTTCGTCATGGTCAAACTTTGCCATTTTTTATTTTTTTTACTCAGTGCAGACATCTGCAACAAGCTGAAAATTTTTACTCATCCGTTAATGGATTTATTCCCAGAAACTGTGGGTGCGGTGCTGCTCTGAGTTGGAGACAAGTGTCCAAATGAGCTAGGAAACTTTCTAATCATAACTTTGTTATTTCTTCATTTGTGGAGTCAACACAGGACACGAGATTCTTTTTCCTTTCTATTATTAGAAATGCCAAAGCTGCAAATGTAAGATCTATTCTACCACATAAATGCACAAGTACATTCATCATTTCAGTTTTTTTGCTAATTGTGAACTACGCACAAAATGTCCTGGGAAATTCCCTTCTGCTAACAATCACGATTGTCTTAATTAAATGGAATGCAGAATACATAGCAGAATTAGTGTAGGGTTATTTTTGATCAAACCTTCAACCAGATAGGAACATATCTATGTAATCATATATGTGGGGCATCTTGAAAGTCAAGAGACACGCTGAAAAAATGAACAACTTTAGTAATTATAATAGGTTTTCATCAGGGTTTCAGCCTTCCTTTTCTTGATCTCAGCATTTGAGATAGCATCTTAAGGATAGGCATTGCCTGCAATTTTTAAGAACATGGAGGCAGTGGTTTTCAGTGCACCATCCAAGGTCACATAGGGGCCACACCTAGTGGTTCATCAAACAGAACTGAAGAATGTTGTTATCAGGAGTCCACGTCTCTACCACAAGATCTTTAGGAATACTACAGTCCAAAGAAATCAGACATCAGTGGATGAAAATAAACAACTTGAAACAAACACGAAAACATACAGAGTAACAGAGCAATAGACAGAAACAGTGTTTTTGATGTGGCTACCTTTTCCAACCAAAAGGACAAAGTCCATTATCTGCATTAGCAGAAGTAATTGAGAAGTTTCCAAGCACAGTGCATCACTAAGCTACTCCAAACAATCAAGACTTCAGCATTTATCTCTACATTTGTAGAGTCAGTAGAGGCACATTTACCTCAGATAATGTATTATCTGAGATAGTAGTCTGAGATCTGATGTGTGGTGTGTTGCTTTATTTTTGAAAATCCATACGTTGCTATACCTTCAGTACAAGTTCTTATTTGTATGGCTGGGTGTTGTGTACCTCCAGAATCTCTTCAATGCACGATGATTTATTTTCATTTTTGATGATTAACTGAGTAACAATCTGTACAATATCTATCCAGACTGATAATATCTCCATAACTCATTAAGTCTGGATGATTAACTTTGCTTGTCTAAATAATGACACAAGTCACACCGTTTTAAAAAGATAGCTCACTTCTGGCTTATGTGAAGTTGGTTACCCAGTGATGGTAAGTTACTGTTGGCTGATCTAGCTACTCTTCACTGACTGAGCCCTGCCAATCTTCTGTATTATGTACTCACTAAAATAAATTACCTTGAAAATAATATTGAGAATGGGAAGAGATCTCCTAAAATGAGAAATGCATAATACACTATTTATAGTGAAAGATTGAAGGTACTCGATCCTTTTAGCTTATCAAAGAAGAGAAAAAGCAGAAAATTTTACCACAGGCTGATAACAATTTCTTAAGGGACAGAAACACAATAATAGATGGCTCTATAGACTGGCAGACAAAGAAATAAGAAGAATATAAGTCTGAAAAAGAGACAAGATCAAGCTGGAGATAAGGTGAGCGCTTTAAAATGCAAGACTAATTGATTATTGAAACAGTTTAGTATTATTTCACTGAAATTTCCATTACTAAATGTTTTCAAATCTAAACTGAACTTTTATAAAACAGTATAGTTCAAATCAAGAGCAGCTGTTGATTTCAAGTTAGACAACACTTGTGAGGTTTTTTTTAGCAAAGAAATGCTAAATTTCAGATAATCAAAGCGGTCTTTCCCCAGCCTTAATATTTGTACGTCTAGCACAATACAGAGTGTATTCCCATTAAGAAAAGAAACTCAGAACCTTTCAAACCCTAATGCTTTTGGAAGAGAGATGACATTCCCATTCATACCCTTTTCTCTGTGGGTGATTCTATTTGTATCAAACTTAATATTGTTTTCCTGTTCTTGTTTAACTCTCTTGTTTACTCTCTAGTGGACCAAAAACTTATCTTCAATTCCGTGTTCCTCTATGATAGAAAAAGCAGTGTTTGATCAATTTACCTTCTCTTTGATAAGGTGAGTCACTGAAACCTCACAGGTCTTCTGACTTGGAGGCATAAGGAAGAGAGCAGAAAGGAGTGAATATGCTTAGGCAGTGTAAGTCCAAAACATGTTTTCTTAGGAATGCACTTAATTGATGTTACTGTTGGAAATACCAAAAAAATATTCAGAACAAAAATATTCGAGTCAATTTATAGCTGTGTTTCAGAACATATTTTGATTGTTCCATCTAGCTGCTTCCTTTGATTTATCAATGGTGCTTAATGAACAGTAACTTTGAAGAAATGTCCATGTTTTCATATATGAATGTATGTCTCTTCCTTGCTCTGCTCTTTTAATAATGAGATCTTTTTGCCTCTTCGTTTAGATGTGCAAAAAAAGATGCTCTGCATGCAGTAAAAGTGGAGCTATCAAAATCCACCCAGAGAAATTCCAAAGCAGTGATTTGGAAGGGAAACAAAGTGCTGCTTTTCAGATCGTCCAGTCCTTGTCATGAGGATTAAAACAGCAAGGGTGCGGGTTGCATATTTCTAAGTGAATCAGCTGCTTTCTGAAGGACTTTTTTTTTTTTTTTTCTGTAAGAGCAATACAACATCATTGTTAACGTACTCCTTAAGGGGGAGTGTTTTGTGAAGGTATCTTTCTGGGAAGAAATTTAATGAATGTGTACATTTTTTCATATGTTGTAATATGACAATATTTTGACTTGAGTTGTAAGGATTGTGCTTTAATAAATGACTATATCCTCTAATCAATATATACAAAACATAGAGGAGTCACTAAATTAAAGGAAAAATAATGATTCATCACTGACTTTATAGCCTTCTTCTTCCCACATGTAAGTGTTCTGACATATATGAGTATATATAAAAAAAAAGATAGCGGGCACAAAGATTTTTTTCTTTACATCTTCAGAAGACAAGGGTTCAGTGTTATTAAAAACCAAACAAACATGTAAAACAGCCCCTTACAAAGCTTGTAAAGCTGGATAAACATGCAGCAATATCTCCCTGATCACAGTTCTTTTCTGTATGTGTTTTTTGATAAACATAATTGCCTCCATCCCTGTTGACTATTTCTGCTAGTTATAAAATTATACTTTAGAACATTTGAGTATTATTCATCTTCATTCAAAATAAATAAATTAATAAATTGAACTGCCAAAATTTGAAACTCTTAAGTGTGGTTGCTTCCATATTTCTCTATAAGATCTCCCAGACAGGCACAAGTAGGATTGGAACTTAGATGAACTTTGAGGTCCCTTTCAATTCATGCCATTCTATGATTCTATGACCTTCTGTGTATGTTCTTACACATATCATGTTTACATAGAAAGTTCAGTGAGGGCTGCAGTTACCAAACTTAGCGGTTGCAGGGATGCAGCACTGCAAGGTGTGATGTCCCATATGCATGGGATTTGATGTGCAAGCTGTACAGAACCAGCATTGCACACACTGGCTGCCTGTGCAGGATTGCTGCAAGTCCAGCAGTCCACACAGAGATGCAGAGACATGAAGGATTTTGTCTGCTTCAAAACAAAACAAGAAAAAGAAAAAAGAAAGAAATGCTATTCCTGTGCAACTATAAGAACTGCTTCCCTTTGAGATGATGGCCTGGATGACCAGAGAGTGCTGGAGGGCAGGATGTAGTGGATAAGTGTGGTTGAAGTGACAGGTATGTTTGAAGGATTTATTGAGTTTAGTGTGTCTTTTTCTTTTATTCCTATCTCCGCAGCAATTTTTGGTGGCACAAACAATACCACCGCTGATGAATGGGCCAGCAGATGTCAGTGTAGTTCTGTTCATTCATCTTCCCTTTTGATGGAATTCCAGTTATTTTCTGCAGTCCCTACCACTCAGCTTTCTTATTTAACCATTGTCTTTTCACAGCTTAATGCATCATAATATTTGTAATTCATGTCTTCTGTCAATGTGTTTTGAAATGGACATACATCTTAACAAACAAAAGTCCAACCAGAGGACCGGCTCTGAAATACTGAGGCTGCCATGCAGAGCACAAGGCAGCAAGGAGAGGGCAGGGAGTGGGAGTGGGGACAAAGCATTGGTGTGCTGAGGGGGGCATTGCTGCTGCTGAGTCCCCAAGGAGGTGCAGCTTTCCCTGGAGGTCAGGCATGTTCTGATGCAGACCCATATCCAGTTTCTATGCTCTGTTTGTCTGTGTCTTTGAGGAGAAAAAACTGTAACACCAACAAGGGAAGAATGCACTCCTGTGTCCCAGTCCCTGAAAATGTACCTTCCTCTCTTGGTAGTGGCAGACAGAGCATTGTTCCTAGCCTAGCTGAATCTCCTGTGAGAGCTCATCGAGCTACAGAGGAATAGCAGAGACGTGCTTTCTAAAGCACATAATAACTTCTGAGACCTGGGCAGAAGAAGGGAGTATGAGCTTAACTGCACGGTTCTGAGACTTCTAAAGGCATGACATAAAGAGAAAACAATTCCTGAAAATTTCATTTAAAATAGTTTTCAGTTGTAGTCACAAAGGATAAAGGGGGAAAAGCACAAGAAAAAAAAAAAAGAGCTTTGTTTTCATGTGGTGATACTATATTTTTTGGATGCTTTAACATATTAACTACATGAGAAGTCTGTCCTTCTTCATCTTGGAGTGACAGCTCTTGGATTCAAAAGCTCTGTCAATAAAGGTAAATAAGATTTGTTGACAGAATGAACAGTAATACTTGTTGTAGTGGGATAGCTCATTCAAGCCTTCAACCATGAGCAACTCAGACTCTGGGCTTGAAGACTTCTCCCACTCTTTAAAGGAGTAGAGCCGGTACTATGCAAAGATGCAGAACTTGCATTATATCTTATTTCTGGTGGATCTGTGGATGACTTTGTCAGTCAGACTTATCACAAGGTCTTAGGCTCCTTTTGGACTTCCAGAGGAATAGACCTAGACTTATCACAAGGTCTTAGGCTCCTTTTGGATTTCCAGAGGAATAGACCTAACCCAAGGCAGCGCAGCACATCCATGACCTACAGCCAGTGGGCACCAGGTCAGTGCTAGCAGTTTCACAGTGCTGAGTTGTTCTATAAAGAGAGACAAGGCCCCGTTGGAAAACTTTGGAATCTGAATAGGATACAATCCCAAAATAGATAGGCCTCTGATCCAGGATTTTGGCACAGCCTGTTAGAAAGTGGTTGGCTTTGCAAAGAGTTATATTGGGAGCCAAATCCCAGAGGCTGGAAGTGTATGGGGGGGTTTGTTTCAGGTCTATCTTTAGCATAAGAGAAATTGCATGTGATGCTGTGCTAAACCTGTGACATGGCATCATTATCAAGGTTCTAACATGATGCTATTAATTCACTGCACTCTCTGCAAGTTGCTGTGACCAAAACCCTAATTGTTTCTTGAAGCTCACAGTAATGTGGCCTCTGGCTCGTAATAAAATGACATGTAGAATCTCATGAGATGGAAAAGGAAGAGAAAAAGGAATGAAAATCTATGTGTGGACCCTTCTGATTTATGCGAGTCACAGCTTTTGTCAGGGAGAAATATTCCAATAACAGAGATTGGCAAATTGTAGAAAGTTTGGCTATAGATATTTGGAAGTTTCTCAGAAGCTTTTCCAAACCTCATCTTCATACTATCCAAGACACTATGCAGATCTGTTGGTTACAGTTTCTGGTCTTTCCTGAATCCAACAAGAACAGACTTATGTGAAATCTGAAATAAAATATAAACAGCAACCTACCCCAGGAAAGTAAATCTCTCCCCTTCCTTAAATCTTAACTTAAGTCTTTCAAGCTTCAGAGAAGTGTATACATATGTTCATTTGGATAGAAGACCTGGGTCATATCGTAATATTTAGTTGAACTGATTTGAACAGCCATTCTGATCCAATAATTTGCTTTTAATAAATACAATGTGAATGGAGTCTACATTGCATTTAGGCTTCCCTGAATAGCCTAGCCTCTTTTTTATGCTTCTGTTCCTCCTGCTGATCCCAGCACACCAATGTACCATTCCAACCCATGTGACATGGCTTCTTTGCTGGTAGTACAGATGATGTTATGCCCCAGCTTCATCTGTGTCCGCAATACATCTCTGGTAGCAAATGATCCAACTATGAGACGTTAGAAGAGCTCTGCAAGAGGAACACCTCCATGCCAAATGGTGTCTATCAATGGGTCTGGTTGTCAGCTCACATTTTCCCCGTGTGGTCTCCACACAGACTCTGCTCACTTCCTGTTTTCCAGGAATAACAAAAATCACTGCAGTGCCTTCAGGATTTCAAGCACATTGAGTGCATTTCCCATGGCTGGTACAGAAATGGCCTCAAACCTTGTGTTAAACACCAACCCCATCTGCAAAATTGGGAAGAGATCATCAGGGAATGGATTCATTCAGTGTGCACTTCAGTGGTGCTAAAAACTGGTTTGGATAGTCTCATGAGCATCTCCAGGGGTTCAATAAATTAAAATAACTGTAAAATAAAATGGAGGGAGAGACTGTCATTCATCTTAACATTGCGGGCATTTCTGACAATCAACGCAATCTCATACAGAGAGAGCTCCTTTTACTTTGTTGTTCCAAGAAACGTTTTGTTGGGTCTATTAGTCTTTGGGCAACTCAGAGAGGTGACGTGACAAGAATTTAACGTGCCCCTTCTTAGATCCTCACTGTTCTAATAATCACAAAGAGTTAAAGTAACACAGCAGAAGGTTTCTCTGGGCCTCTAGGAGGTTCAGCAGATTACTAATACACTACAGGCAGTTTTAAAGACAGAGCTTCCAGCTCAAATCTGGCCTTTTTATTATGATGAAGGGCCTGGCCCCAAGTGGTACAGAACACCTGCAGCTCTCATTGAATACAATGGGATCTGATGCTGATGAAAGGGACCATTTTCAAACTTCCTTAGAAGTAGATGCTCCCCAGATGTTATGCAAAAAGCCCTGCAGAACAAGCATCAAGTGCTGTGATACTAGGCAGGCCAGCCACTATTTTCCTCAGCAGGATAAACCTAGGAGTTAGTGCAAGTGGTTTATGTGATCAGATCTTCTATCCAGGAGCAAGCAAATTAGGGTCAGTGCTGACTGAATTAATGGAAGCATTAGCCGTTCCTTGGGAGGCACTGGACATTCAGACAAAGAGGATTTTCTCTTGCTGGGAAGGTGCCTGACGACATCTGAGTTTTGTCACTGACATTAGCCACAGCATGAATTTGAATATAATCCAGGAAAAAACTTGCGGGAAGCATATATATAAGGAAAGACGAAGGGAAGCACAAAACTTCTTACGCATAATTCTGAGACGTGTGTCAGAGCTTCAGGAGAAGCTTGCTTTGTCTGAACTAGTTCATGGTCTCTAAATCTCAGTGTTTACCCACAGTCAAGAGAAGATAATGCTTGCCACTCCATGTTATCGTGGCCTTGTTATTTCCCTTCTACTATTACCCCTTGGTTAATGCAGATGCGTATCTTCCACTGTGGGTGGTACTGATGCCTCTTGTGCAGATGTCTGGGACTGATTGCTGTTGCAGGCATGGGTGGGATTAGCAGTGGCAATTATAGGTTAAATGCTGTAAAAATTTTGTGATGTGCAAGGCTACAAAATTCCATGGGGTTCTCTTTTTTATTCTTTTTTTTTTTTTTAATTCTCTATGCCTTTTAGCTATTGCTCTCTCTTTCTTTTTTTTTCATATATCTACTTACTATATAGAGAGCTGGTTCTAATTAAAGTCAATCAAAAATAAAACAATACACAAAAATCAGAACATACCGTATACTTGATTAGCCATGGCTGGGCAATAATATACAAGGAAAAATCTACATTCCTACCCCCCCTCAGCTGGGGATATGATTGCGAATCATATTACCAATATAAACAGTATAAAGCAGTCTGCTTTATTAATACCTAATATATCAGGTATCACACATTCATTGCAAAAGGCAAAAGAATAAAAGCATGCCTGCATTCTGACATTGACACAGATATTAAATAACACATGTCCTATTCTGGATTTTCTTTTCTTTGTTACGGGGTGGCAGGGGAAGAAAGGAATAAATAAAATAGTAGTGGGAAAAAAGAAGTTGTGTGACAGTTATGTGGTGATAGCAACATTGGCCCATTGTATGCAGTGAGTCAACATAAAAATGCAACAAACCCCCCAAATAACATCCACATCCCGGGCCAAATCCCAGCCATCACCAGCTGTCCAGGCGCTGTGGATTTGCTGTGGCAGTGCTGCAGAGCTGGGAGGAGGGAGACAATATGTGAGGACTTGGGCAAGTGATCTGTACAGCTCAGGAATGTCACAGAAGTACTGGGTGTTGTCGGTTTATTTTTCTGCTCTCAGGTCCTCGTAGGGGCTGGTTTATCCTTTTCGCAGGGCTGCTGTAGCTTGCATCCCCAGTGCTGAGGGACTGCTGTCAGGCAGAGAAAAGCTGAAGACTTAGTATTCCCCGGTGATTTTTCCTTTCTGGTCTTCTCCCTCTATTCCCTAATCCCTTCCTCCACCATCATGCTGGGGGTGGAGGAGGAGGGGAGGTCCTGAAAAGGGAATGCAGAAGCAGCGCTAGATAAATGCTGCCAGATAAACCCCTCTCTGTCAAAGTTATTTCCCTGGATGGTTTCTTTGTGTCTGGGTAGCTGGCATAAAGTGGCCAAAGCATACGACTGTCTCTCATCACAGTGATTGTGTGTACAGTGAGCACACTGCATATAGAAATGAATAAGGCAGGACCCTATCTCTTTAGGATTTAGGTTTCTTCCAAATAGGAAACCCAGTAGCAGTCTTCCACAGGATGAAAATAAAATCATGAACTTTAAAAAGCAGTGAAGTAAAACTTCCACAATGGCTTTGATACGGCTGATTCTTTATTAAGCCACTTGGACTTGGCATTGCTTCCTGATCACTTGCCAGCCTGGGATGCTGTTGTTTTTATCCATGCTGGAGACGCACACAGCTTGCTGATAGCTTGCAGTGTGTGGTGTTTGCATGGGTTACCTGGCATTATCCTGAACTCTTGGAAATTGCCATTTTTCATCCTTTCACATGTGTTTGAGTAGCAGCAGCACAAGGCTGAG
Source organism: Perdix hodgsoniae (assembly GCA_035772895.1). NCBI lineage: Eukaryota > Metazoa > Chordata > Aves > Galliformes > Phasianidae > Perdix > Perdix hodgsoniae. The sequence continues at coordinate 11,285,976 of JAPSGF010000019.1, read as the reverse complement.
GCATGTCAGAACTTCTGTACTTTCTGGTGAAGATGATAGCCCCTCACATCAGGGCTGCTGCATTACCTCCTAGACCCTATGCCCACTACTGCTCCCCAAAGCCAGTGACCCATGGCCATTCTGCACCTGCTTCTCTCACCCCACAACCAACACAATCTCACACCTTAGCCATCTTCTTCTATCCCTTGTGCACCTACCTTGACACTTCACCATTCGCCCTCAACACACAGCAAGACTCTGGGAGCTGACGAAGTTACTACCAGCCAACTGATTACCTGCTAATCTGCTGCTTGGCAGCAGCTGGTTGTGTGAAAGCTCTTATCCTGCAGCTCAACTTTTTCACAGAGGGAGGTACGGCTGAACACGAACTCCTGTACAGAGGCAATTACGCAAGCTACAGGGTTACTGCCTTGACATCGACTGCTGAAGCCTGCTGCCTATGAGTAGCATTTGAAGTATTTCACACACCAGCAGCGGTGCACATATCTCAGCCTGGTTTGGTGGACTGGACTTTTGTGTGCCTGTCAGGTTGATGGAGATCTGTTCTTCATCAATGTGGGTCAGGGGTCTGCATGGTCAAATTGTTTTGCTTCCTGTTTGCAAGTTTTTTAGGGGAGAGAGATCCCTATGACATTTATTAGGGGTCTCACATAACAGTACATGTGTCTTGATGAAGCAATCCATTGCATTCATTCAAAGAAAAGCAAGACTCTTCCTTGGTGGCATTAGCTTGACTTATGTTTTGGAGTGTGGCACATAGCATTGGATTTGTTGATTAAGTATAATGACGAGACAGAAAGTGATTTGCTGGGACATAATAAGATGTGACTGATGTGTCCTGATGCGATCCAAACTGAAGTGCTGCAGGAAGATGCACAGTCAGACCCACAACCTAAAGCACTTGTTCTAACACCTGGTTGTCGGATATTTGACTCGAACAATTACAGATTTGCCACCAACGCTCTACTGTCCTCAGTCACCACACTAAATCTTCCTAATTGGCAAACACATTAGTGAGAGCTGACATCACCATGTTAGTCACTGTGGAAACATAGAGGTTGGCGGAGAGGTACAATCGTTCAGTGTTGTCCATAATTAATCACAGAAAGGTGGTTCAAGAAGGCTGTAGAAATGGTCTCCACGTTCACTTACTAACACTTTATGATCCAAAACAGAATCCAGAAGTAATTCCAAGGCAGACCATCAAAAAATCTTTAAAACACGTAATTAGAGTTGCTTTTGTTGTGCCCTACATAAATCTGTCTAATTTTGGCTAAATTATTTGCTGTTTAAAGTCAGCATTTAAAGTGAAAACAACCTGTGTTTTGTTTAGAAGAACCTTTTCTGCTGAAACCTCCACGTGTTTGCAGTACACTGAGCAATGCAGAAGATTATGCCTTGGAGGAGCCAAGCTTCCTACATGAGGAAGTCCAGATGGGCGCTGAGGAAGGCTTTACTGTTAGATGCAGCCATCTGGGGTCAGGCAATGAATAACAGAAGAGCCTTAGAAGTAACACTATGTCCATCCTGTGACTGAGAGTGAAACAGGGAATGTGGAACACAACTGGAAAAGGTGTGAAGGGTGCTTCTTTCTGTATCTGCAGGCAGTGGAGATAATTGGAAGGCAGTCTTATTTCTATCATTAACTGGTGTGTCTGCCAGATTGCCAATGTGTTGCACAGCAAAAACTGATTGTTAGAGTGTGTTTTAGAAACCTGAGGAGTTCTGGTGCTTCATGTAAATATAAAACACAGGGAAGGAATGTTATTAAATAAAATGAAGAGGAAGGAAAAATCACAGGAGTGCTTGTGGCTAGGCTCAGGCTGAAGACTAGGTCTGGCAATTCTGGAGGCTACCTGAGGCTTGAAAAGACTGTGACCATGATCAAAACAACCTGGAAGTAATTACTGGCAGATTTCAAATTAATCCTTTAAGAAAACATTGGGATTCATCAGAGTGAAGCTTGCCAAGGATCGACTGTCCTATGGCACACTAGGCAGGATACAAAGAGACTCAGAATTGCTATACTCAGGGTCAGATACAGAACAGTACAGGACACTGCCCACACTGGGCTAGCAGCACGCACCAAAATAGGGGCCAGCAGGTGGGAGAAGGTGCAAGAAATCTTGAGAAACTGCGGTGGTTTGCCAGCTTTGCAGTCAGCAGGAGAATATGTGCCGCACAGAGGAAGAAGCAGAAAGCGGCCCAGTCACATGAATACTTCTTGGGCACAGGGGTAGTGCTGCTGTTGTTCTGCACACTGCAGTAAAAGCCAGGGCGCTGGAGGAAAGAGCTAGGACCCTGAGATCTTCATAGGGAATATGCTCCTGGTGCTTGTGGGAAGGATCTCACTCTCACTACTGCCAGAGAGCAGGTGCTGCTGGGATTGGTCTCTAGAGGACCTCTGCCTGGATGAGAGAAAGCTGAGCACTGAGCTCTTTTGACATGGCATGCTTGTCCTACATGTGGGGCACCTTTTATCTCTACACTTTCCCTGTGTTTTTACTGGTTAGAGACGTTTCTTTACATCCATTAAACTCTTTCAATAATGTCTTCTTTGTTTTCATTTTGAAATTAACATTAAAAGTGTCCAAAGCTTATACTGGGGCAAAGAATGTAGACGTCTGTCTTCTTTTCTTTCTCTTATCCCACCTCATTCAGGGCAGGGCCATTTGTTCCAGGTTTCAGTTGTTACTTTAATGCAAGCCCTCTATTCCCACTGTTTTCTCACAGTAGGACAAAAAGGAAATGTTACTTCCATATTCTCACCTTCACACCCCATAGCCATCTTCACGCATAGCTCTAATTCTGGCTCTGATCATTTGGTCTTGTGTGGCTTCTATATAGGGAAATTCAGGCCTCCTGGTGGCCTAATTCCCACTGCAGTGTCCTAGCTGTTTCTTGGCACTCTTCCTCCTTGCTGCAGGGTTTACTTGGCCCAACAGTGCACTGGGCCTCCAGAACTATCTCTCAGGCAATAAATGCTGCAGATCCCGTGCCTATGCACTTTCACTTCTGGTTGGGTATTTACAGAAGAAAGAATCTAATGAAAAGAGTGGTTTCCAAAGAAAGGCAGGGAGAAGGAGGAAATATGAACCGCTGGAGAAAGAGCAAAAGGTTTTTATGGGCATTGTAGTAACAAGAACCACATGTGGATGGGGCCGGATGGAAGGAATCTCAGTTGGTACTATTTCTCAGTTTTAAAGGAGAAACAAATGACTGACTGCTTAGAGCTGGGAAGCAACTGATAAGGCAGGAGAACTGTCTTGTGATGGTCACTGTGATGGGTTAGAAGTGGTAGGGCTGTGACATCTTTGGAGAGTTCAAAAATACCAAGTCCAAAATGACAGATGTTCCTCCTTTTTCCGTTCCCCTCAAGTTCCACGTTTTACTTCATAATGCAAAATCTCCAGAGCACTGGATGAAGACAAATTTAATTTTTTTCATTTCCTGACTTTTCAGTGCTTTCTTTTCAACCTTAATGTTCTTTTAATAGATGTTTTTGGACACAGTATAAATATACATAACACAAGCTATGGTTAGATGTCGATCAGTGGCATTTATTACATCCCTTCATTCTTTCATCCACATGTTGTCCACTAATTTATATCACTCTGGGCAAAATGTAACAACTTCAAACAATGCTTTCAAAAAAGAGTTTTCAAGGCAAAATGCCTGTATTGCTGTTCTGCACATGTGTTTGTATGTATAAAATGCAGTAGCAACCACCTCTGAGAACAGAAGTAGTAAGGTATTGAGTACAGAGGGAGGTGAAAAAGATTTCCTCAAAGCAAGGACATGATATTTCCTCAACTGTTCTATAGTATTTTGTATTACAGGAGGGCCAAGAGGCTTCAGTCAGTATCAGAGCTTTCTGATTACATGAACTTTGCAGAGACATATCAAGACACAGCCCCTGCCCCATGGAGGAGGCAATCTATAAGGAAAAATATGCAGAATGCACTGATATGAGGAGAGGTTCATGTGTGAGTAGAGCTGACGAGAGGGAGGGGCAGTCATCTTAGAGCAGAAGTTGCATTTCTTTTGCAGTTACGAAGGGTCAGCTAACCATGAAGCATCTGAGCCTTGGCCCCTTTTGTAAGCAGGATGATTAGCCCCATAGGGAATTTCCTCAGTAACTGGTTATTCGTGAAGAGATGTGCTTGAAGAAAGGAGATGAATGCTTATAGTTTCAAGAAAAAGATCTATAAGAAAAAGAAAAAAAAAAAAGCTGATAGTTTTAAAGATTTTTGGATTCTGATGGTATAAACAAGCTTTTTACGAATTTCCTTTCTCTTGGATCCTCTAGATCATGGAGCTAAGATTTGAAGAGCTTTTATGGACACTGTTTGAGTTAGCCAAGGGAAATTAGTGGACTCTTTTCTTAGTTGAGAAGCTACTTTATTTTATGCAGTTGGCTGATTTCCCTGTTGCCTTAGCGCACTGACTTAGCTGAATCTTTACACTATCTCATATTCTCTGAATTCCATGATAGACTTTGATGGTCCTATCTGGCTAGGCTGACCTCTCACCATTTCAGCTTCAAGAAGACCATGCAAGTCAACTGACAGGCACCTCAAGCAGGGCTCTCTGAGCTGCAGGTGCCAGACCTGGCAATCCTGAGTGAGGCAAAAATCAGCTTAATTTCCCCAGTTCTGCTCTTTTGTCCATTTAAAGTGCCAGGAAGGTCATTTGAGCCTTTGTCTGATAAGATTTTCAATGCAGCTAGAAGATTTTCTGGAGGAGATGAGGTGCTAGAGCACTGACTTCTACTCCACTGACAGAGTCGGAGGTTTCCTTAAGATCAGGAAGAACCCTTGCCCTGTCAGCCTTGCTGTCTTAGTAGCTCCCTGGGACTAATTGGTGGTAATATGTTACCTGTTTTGCATCTACAGCTGCTCAGATAGATTATTTTAGACAGATTATTTCCCATTTGATGGAGGAGGTGACTACTAGAAACTGGATTTAGCTTAAAATAGGCATGTGCCAATCACTTCATTTAGATAAGCGATATGGATAGATTATCCCTTTTCCTTTCAGGAGACTCCATTTTCAATGGATTTAGCTGTTTCCGTTAGCTTCAGTCCTGAGGGACAGTAGATGCTAAGGGCTAGTCTGGTGTATATTCATCCTGATCGGGAACAAAAAGTAAAAGGAATAAAGGCTTCCAGACTACTTTTTCAAAGTTCGGTATTTCTGATTGTGTGGTACAGTTCATGGGAGCGAATAAAAATTGTTCCCTCTTCACACTGATCTTCATGGTTATTTCTGAGGAGGTCAGGCAGTTGAACTTGATCAGATTTGTAGATCCCTTTCTATTGATCAGAACTCTTCTCTTCTCTTCTCTTCTCTTCTCTTCTCTTCTCTTCTCTTCTCTTCTCTTCTCTTCTCTTCTCTTCTCTTCTCTTCTCTTCTCTTCTCTTCTCTTCTCTTCTCTTCTCTTCTCTTCTCTTCT
>JAPSGF010000019.1:11155868-11280121 GCA_035772895.1 Perdix hodgsoniae | reverse complement strand
CTCCTCTCCTCTCCTCTCCTCTCCTCTCCTCTCCTCTCCTCTCCTCTCTTCTCCTCTCTTCTCTTCTCAAGTGGTTGCATTTTTTAGAGCACTGATGTGTGTTTTCATAGTCCCTAAAGGCAACAGTCATGATGTAGAACCATACTAGCCCAGATACTGGTTAAGACTGTACAAAAGTAAAAAATAAATATCATGCTCAGGAGTTACAAAAAAAAAAAAAAAAAAAAGCAAGTTTCAAGTTCCAGCTGACCTTCAGGTAGAGCTGCATGTAAAGCTGTATCTACTCATAGGACAGCAGAACTTGTTTGATCTTACAGTGGCAAATGCAGACATGATGCTCTTGGTGAGTCCCGTGGAGTGGTGGAACAACTCCCTAACCAGGTTTGCACAGGATGTGATTCAGTGGTGTGCAGTGCTCATGGAAGGGCTTCAGCCCTTGGAGCCCTCCAATAATCTCGTCAGTGAAAATCTCCCCCTTAAAGCACATGGTGAAAAGAAAACAGACTGAATGCTGTGGCAAGTAGGCATTAGTTGAATGTTGTGGCAAGTAGGCATTGAGTTGCAAGCTCAGCTTGTTTATCTCTAATATCTGTTGATAAAGGGAATGCAGGCTGATGCTTTCCTAGCTACGGATAAGAAAGTCTGACCAGATGAATTTGGTGGTGGCTAGGCCAAAGACCTTGTAGGTGCTTGTGGCTGTCTTGAGGAGATCTCCCAGCCACTGCATGCTGGGTGAGATCTAATGAAGAAATGGACCTAAGGAGGGTTGCTTCTCTTGTTGGTGTTATTTAGGAACTGTTACCATTATTACAGATTGTGCTGAATGGGATGTTACACTGCAGGGATTAAAAAGAATCCTTTTGAACCTTACTTTGTGGCTATTAGCAACGCATTTAATCTATAATTGTCTCTAATCTTGGCCACTCTCTGCCTCTGAATACACATTCATCCTAAACAAGTAGAAATGTGAAAACAGATCTGGTGATGCAAGCATTAAATGCACAAATGAAGAGCAGAAATGAAACCAAGCAATAACAAGGCATCAGAAAAATGTATGTGTCAATTATATTTGAAATAAAGAATGGCAAAATAAATTAATTCAAAGGAGACATCATTGCAATTAATAAGCTGTCAATTTATGTAATGAATGCAGGAGAACAAAAAGGTTATCTATATAATCAGTGCTATGACCCTGATGTCCTTAGGGCACAACAGATTGGAAAGATTTTTTTTTCCAAATGTTATGTACATTCAGATATAAGGATATGGTCAGACTGTGCTGTTTTACAGTACTGCAAAACTGTATAACTGATTATTAGTATTAAGATAGGGTATAATGTCATTCCTAAATCTGTTATAATTGTGTGGTTTCTCTTATTTTATGGTATAACCATAGTATAGAATAACTAGCTCTCTTTCAGTTCTTTAATCACTTGTTCCTGTGATGCTCTTATTTTGTGAAGTAATCGTTGATGGAATTTCACTGTGACTCTCACTGTCTTGTGTGAACAACTTAAAACAATGAATAATGGGGCCAAATTTACTCTCTGCATTGACAGTTTGAACTACTTATGTAAAATAAGTTTGCCGAAAAGAAGAGCTGAAGGCCAAAATGTAACAAAACAGTAATCTCATTAGAAGAAGCAATGTCACTTTTAGGGCAAAGGGCACATATCCTGTGAGTTTGGACTGCAGAATGAATTTACACTGTATGATGCACTTGTCTGAAGATCGTTGCATGCATTCCATCACACCACACGTCAGAGGCACCAACAAGTGGCAATTTCTGTGATCTTTCCTGAAAGAGGGGAACAAGCAATCTCACTGCAACTGTGCTTCAAAGTCAGCACAATAGTTGACATTTTGACCCTTTATCTCCCTCCTCCTCAACCACCCAACATTTCTGTGTATAATGTGAATTTAAGAAAAGGGAAATAATGAAAGAAGAGTACTATAGTTTTTCCATCTCTGTTTACAAGTATAATTGAACAACTTGATTATATCAACTCCAGGAAAAGTATGTCACTAAAAATATGACATACTGCAAATATTACACTTACTTACTATTTCATCAAACCAGCTACTTTAAAGAAATAAATATCTGGTGCAAATAATCACAGTGAGAAAATACAGTGGAGTTGCTTAAAACACTTGAGAAAAATACACCATAGCAAACTAACTCCCAAGAATACTTCAGTGATCAAGTTTTTCTTCCATGAACTAGCTCAGTAAATGCCTTTGAAGTCACAGGAGAAAACAGAAAATCAAAAATCTCTGTATTCTGGATACTACAGTGTCCAACATTTCTACTTTGGCTGCAGATGAACAGAGTATTCCTAAATACCCATGTTGGTTGTATTTTCACAGCCCTCTGGCCCTGTTTGGTACTAATATCAGTGGGAGTTAGGTGTGTACAGCAACAACTGAACCACAGTGCAGAGTATTTCTTTGTCATTTTGGGAATAATCTCAACCAAATTTCTAAAGAAAAAGCTCAAAATGAAAAGAAAACCAAAAGGAAATTGCAGTGGAGCACACCCAACAGCTCCAAGCAGGCAGTGACTTGTTTCTCAGTCTTGGGGACCTCTTTCTATCTTTTCTTTCTGGTGATAATTCATGGAATTATAGAATCATACAATCATTTGATTTGGAAGGGACATTTTAAGATAATCTCATCCAACTTCCTTGCAATGAACAGGGATATCTACAGCTACATCACGTTACTCAAAGCCCCATGCCATCTGACCTTGAATGTCTCCAGGGTTGGGGCATCCATCACATCTCATTGTGTTCCAGTGTTCCAGTGCCTCACCACCCTTATTGTAAAAATCTTCTTCCTTATATCCAATCTAAATTTCCCGTCTTTTAGTTTGAAACCATTTTCTCTTGTCCTAAAACTCAGTTTGTCTATCCATTTCCTCATGTACCAGAAATAGAAAACGCAAGGGATTTGATTCAGGTCTTAGAAATATCTTATTTTTGTTTCTTCTTGTCCAAGGCAGAGACAATGTACTGGTGAGTTCAGTTTTAGATGAAAGAAACTTGGAATATTTTATTTTTGTTGTGTGGTTTTACCCTTTTTGTCTAAGGCAGAAACTTTCTGAGTAGCATTATAAATTGATATGCCTAACAGGACTGATCATGTGCTAACACTCTGTTACTAACAAAGCTGAAAGCTGGCACTAAATGTCCTCCCATACTGTCAAAATGCACATGTGGAAGAAAGCAGCAAGCAAAAATACCAGTTCATGCAACCAGTGAAATGTCACTGCAATTAAATACAAGTGAAGGAAAAAACTTTGCAAAGAGTGCTCATGATTTATCTGTGTCGCAGTCTGTGCTGTGTTTGCTCACCCTGTGCATCTTGCTGGGTGTGTGGGCTCTCCAGGGACAGGGATGGATTTCTACTCTGTGTTGTCAGTCACCTGAATTTCTCTTTTCCCAAGTGTGCAGCTTGTGATTCCTGATGTCGCAAGAAAAAACAGCACCAGAAAAAGATACAGATGACTCTCTTCAGCTGCATTAAGGTCCTGGATCTCTCCAGAGCTTAAATAACATTAGGAATAATGTCAATGGGACTATACATTTGTAAACTAGGTGAGAGAAGAGAATCAAAACCTCCAAATGAAGCCTTCTATTTTGCTCCCCAACAGGCACATGTGTGAAGGAAAGCTGGTTCCAGCAAACACGGAGTGTCTGCCTTGTGAAGGCAGAACAAAGCCTCTTCCAGCCAGGAGGAGTTGTGGCCAAGAGCTGGGGTAGACATGAGGCAGACAGACCCGCAATGAAAAATGTTGTGATTCCCATTTTTCGCATGCCTGATTGATGTAAGTACAACAATAGAAACAAAAGATGGCTTGGATGGGCAGTGAGGTAGCAGAAACAGGCTGATACACCTTGATACCAGACTTGCACAGCTGCACATACACCACGGCTGATCCATCAGCCCAGCACGCTGCTCAGGATGGCTGATCAATCTACACATGCCATTGCTTGACATTAGCAGCAGTAGATAGCAAGGGAGAGCAATACTTGCAGTGTAGCTAAGGATATGTTTTTGTTTATCTTTTCACGCTTTTTCTCTTTTTTTTTCCTTCCCCTCATGGGTGATCCCTGTAATTCGTAACTGCAGAAATACCAAACCGACTCCATGGTAGTGTCCCATGGAGTAAAATGGGTAAGACTCTCACATTTATGTCCTCTCCACTCTGCTAAATGCTATTCTCTTCAGTGTGAATTTGGGGAAATGAATGAGGAAGGAAAGGTAAAGTGAGAACTGGTGTAGATATTGATTGTAATGAAAAGGGTATATGTGGCACTTGGGAACATGATCAGTGGGCATAGTGGTGGTGTGTAAACAGTTGTGCTAGATGATGTTAATAATCTTTTCCAGCCTTAATGATTCTAAGATTCTGTGCTTCTATGATTCTGTGATTGTAGAATCAGGAGTTGCTTAAAATGGCCAAAAGTTAATCCAAAGAAGAGATACTGATAGAGAAATTGAGGCAGCCTGACTTGTCTGCTTTCCAGAAGGAGTTTGGATTGACTAATCTGTAGAAAAAATATTCTTCAAAATAATTTGTAGACTCTAAACAGTAGCTCACATGAGAGACTCTGAAATTTCCAAATCAATGCATGAGTTTGCAGCAACTCTTACTATTTTTATTAATTACTAGTAGAATCCATGGACTCAGCAGTCATTCAGTAAAGACATTACTCAGTTTTTTTATGATGCTCTCAACCTACTTCTTTTTTACACTAGGTGTACTAGCATATGAAGCACATTTCTGTAAAAGACCAAACAATCAAAGTAGAAAATGCTTAAAAGCTCTGCACTGTAGTTAGTACTTGCTGATTACTTGGCTGTAGGTTTGTCCTTAGAACTAAGTAGCATTTTTAATAATCAAATAACATAGAAGAATAGCCTGAAATTCAACACAGAGGAGAAATAAGAAAAAAACAGTACTCTGTATTGAAGTAACTGCCCATTCATATCAATGGGAATTTTGTGCTGACTTCAAGGATAACCTATACCCCTTATAAATCTGCAAGTTTTATTTCATTTTGCATTTGTGTTTAATCCACCTGTAAATTGTTCATTCGATCACACAGGACAATATTCTCTCAGGAACTGTAAGGTATGTGTATTCAACAGTGGAGAATAAACACAAGATTTTATTACAAAATGCCACTGCTGCTCCTGGCGTGAGTAATTTGTGCACCTGCATTTTTAAAATGTTTCAAAGTTTTTCCCCTTTGTGAATTCAGTGGCAACATGCTTTATCTTCCAGGCTGCCACAACACGGTATTTGCAGACTGGGTCACGTCAGCCCTTGTTATCCAGAAGCCATTGTTTTCTGAGCAAATAGCAACTGAAAATGACAATGGTTCACTCCAGACTGGGGAGAACAAGATGGTGTTACTGTATGGTAATTCATGTCTTCAGGATGAACAGGAGGCACAGGTAAGGCTCAAATCCAAATTCCACGTCGGGTCCTGAGGACAATGACCCAAAGAAAGGTGGAAAGGGTTGAACTGAAGGATGGCACTTTCTCCAACACTTTGTTCTGCATTTGAGCATATTCATACTTTCAATACGTCTGGAATCTGCAAGCTCAGGGAATGAGAGACTGGGTCTGGAGATTGAAATATGCTCTCTAGGGTAGCTCTGCACATCCATAGTACTGGGCCAGCCATAAATATCATTAAATGTAGAGTCCTGAATAATTACTACAGTGCTTTAAGTACACTGTCACCTTCTAGAAGGCTGTATACTCATGGGACCTTGACTGGCTGATCAAGGTTTGGAGTGAGTAGGGGAATTAGGACATTTTAGTTAGTTTAGGCTTAGCAATTTAATTTTAATAGTCATTCTGCAGGTATCTAAAGTCAGCTCTGTATATACAATTTTTAAGTAAAAATTTCCCTTGTGTTCCCCATAATCTTCCTGAAATGTTCCTTGATTCTCTCAGAACTCTCTCATTCAAATATGTAAAGTGTATAATTCCAATAAATCTTATGTATTTGTACATCTTAAAGTCATATTATCATCTTAAAGTCCTATATCACTCAATTCCTCAATTTACAATGGATCTTAGGCAAAAAGAGAGATTTCATGTTGTACTGGTTTGCTCAATGGAGACTATCTCCAAGGCAGTCAAAAACGGGTGAGTTTCAGTGTGTTTATTTAACTGATATTGCAAATGCTACTGGAGGGAAGCTGCTGATGAAATCACCTTGGATGTAAGTATTACATTTGTAATTTGTCAACAGCACAATCATCCTGCATTTTCCAATGTTTACATGACATATATACATTTACAGAATGAGATTTGAAAATCTATATGTAAAAATTCCAGCTCCATGGAGTTGCACTTTTAACATTTTAAATGGTGCAAATCTGTGGAGCTAGGTACATGCAGTTCTGTCTGGAAGAGGGCAAAAAGGTCAGAAAGTAACTCCTTTGCCACCAGGGCTAAGCGTCTGTCTCCCTCTCCACATCTATATCTGACCATGAAGTAGGCAAAATACACCAGGCTTGAGTACCTCCCCTACAAGGACAATCTGAGAGAGCTGGCGTTCTTCAGCCTGGAGAATAAAAGGCTATGGAATGACCTTACAGAGTACTTCCAGTGCCTGAAGAAGGCCTAAAGGAAAGCTAGGGAGGGACATGATGGGACAAGGGGAAATGGCTTTAAACTGGAAGAGGGTAGATTTAGACTAGATATTAGGAAGCATTTCTTTACTGTGAGAGTGGTGCGACAATGAACATTGCTGACAGACTGTGAATGCCCTGAAGAGGTTCAAGGCCAAGCTGGACGGGGCTTTGAGCTGCCTGGTCTTGAGGTAGGTGTCCCTGCTTATAGCAGGGAGGTTGGAACAAGATGATCTTAAAGGTTCCTTGAAGGTTCCAAACCATTGTATAATTCTTCAATTTATTTCTATCAACTACAAAAACGTGGTGCTTCCCTTTTCCCTCAAGCCTTTTTGTAGATTAGGATCATTAATCCTGAGCCTCATTCTTTTCCTCTTTCGTTATGAAGAGATAGAGTGAACATTAGAAGACAGAAGAGTTGAGATGAATCAGAGAAATGGGAAACTGCTGAACAGAGCCTAAGTATTTATTTTGTTGCTGTTTCCTTTAGACGTAATTTAAGGGGTCATTTCTGTGCCAGATACTTTTGAAAAGGTCTAGGCAGAGGACACTATTGGAACATTATCTCCAGCATGTAAATGGATGCCACTCTTTTACTGGAAATCCCTCCTGATCCATGACAAATTTCTGAAGCTGATCAGCAAGACTACAGGAGGAACATTCCTAGAGTGTTTTCATCCCATAGTTGATCCCTTCCAAATGTATACATGGATGTTTGTTTTGCAAGGAGTAGGCATACTAAGCTGGTTGGGTGATAGAAGATCATCCCACTACTTTGTTCCCAGCCACACTGGGTCTCACAGATGAGCAATTATGCACAGAGATGCCAGGTTATGCAAAGGTTTGAACATGCTGGCAAGAAATGGCAAAAGCAGAGAATTGATTGGGAAAGAAAATAGCCAGGTGAATAAATCAGATCGAGGGAGATGCTTACAAATTAATTAATGCAAATAGAGAGGATTTTCCACACTCTTCTACTGCACTGACAGCTGAGAAAATCCCACTTTGGCCAGTAAGGGAGATGTGACCACCCTCACTATGCAATCACTTGTAAAAGACATAGAACCTGGCTCAGATAGCATAAAAGCTGTTACAGGGAAGAACTACCGATAAAACAGAATTACAGTAAGGAAGAATAATTTTAGGTGCCTGTCAAGTGAAGAATGATGGAACACAGATAAAGAGAAAGAGATACAAAGAGGAGAAATGAAAGAAAAGTCCCTCCAATCAAGCTGTCTGTATCTCTGGTACATAACCGCTCCAGTCACTGAACATCTGACTGGAAAGCTTGACTCGCCTGCACTTTGAAGTTCAGAAACATAAATATAACTTAATTTTGTGTGGATTTTCTGGAATTGCAGCCAAGTGACAAAAACAAACAAGAGATGCTTTACCTGACTGAGTATAGTTTCCACAGGATCATATTTTGCTGTCCTGCTGAAATAGCACCTCACATTACCCAACACCTCCCTCCATGGTAGGACACTTTGTTGCCAGAACATTCATGTGGGGAGCTAAGACTGCCGAGGCTGCTGCTTGGTACTGATACTCCCAGAGAATCAATCTTGATGATTTCACAGTCTAAGGAAGTATGTTAAGTAATTTCAAATAAATATGTTTGAAGACAGTACAATCTGCCCTCAGATATTCCGCAGGCAGAAAAGTAGGCTAAATTCATCAGATTAATTATTCATTGCAAATTCTCTGAGCTCTATCATTGAGGTCAACTGCAAAAGTACCACTGAGAACAATGGGATGAGGTCTCCAAAAGTGGATAACACTAGTTTACTCTGCAAATATGAACAGCTTTGCTTCTTTCTGAGGGACAGGCAGAAGCAACCAAACAAGCAGAGGTATGTACAAATAAGCAGTTTTATTTCACAAAGATTGACTTCAGTTTCAATCCATATGGGAATATATGTCCCATATTCTGCTCTGATCTTTATGTTCAAATGAACCCAAATTCTCAGCTCTCAGTTGAGATAAATATATACATATGTATGCACATATATATATATATATATTTATATTTATTCTGTGGTTTTGGATCAGGCCTCTTTAATTTTTGATGCAAAAACATAATGTAAATGGCACTTTCTCAAAGGTCTGTATCTGGTAAGCAAGGTTGGAACTTTCTGAATTTATAGAGAAATCCTGAAGTTTGTTTGTTTGGACTGGGGAAGAGGACTGGTTGCATCACAAACACTTTACACAGCTGTTTAAATGAAAACGCAGAACACTTGAGGCCTCAGTTTCCAGAATCACCATGTTCTTTGTACTCCATAGAGGTCTTTCAGTCAGTACTGTACACCTGCGTTTTTTAGACCCTTCAATTATGCACCCAAGCAATGCAATTATAACTTAAGCCATATCCTCTGATTAAATATATCAACCAAAATTCTTGTTTATTTTAACTTTCTCTCTTCAGTCCAGGCCAGCCTTCAGAACACATAGTCTTTTCTAAAGCGTTTCTTCGTTTTCCACTCCTCCCATGTGAAGCCAGAGTGAATATTTTTACTGGGTCAGGGAGGAGAAGAAAAATAAACAGGGGAGGAAATGTAATTGGCAGTGGCATGGAGAACATGGCCTCTCTGCTTCTCTCTTCTGTTAAATCCCTCAGGGGATTTAAAGGCCACAAATGATGTAGGTCTTCTTCTTGAACCACTGTGAACTTTATCTGCTTGGGTTTAGTATCACTAAATGTGTATTAATGTCAAAGATTGTTTGTGTGGATTATTTATAAGGCATTCACTTCAAATTAGTGCTGCTTAAAGTGTGTGAGTCCATAACTTGCCAACAGCAGATGCAGTCTGCAGCAACTGTAACAGCAAAAGTCTCCGTAGATGTATATACAACAGCTGGATGTGGATCAATAATAGAAACATTAACCACTGTATTGTTTTAAAAGCAATTCTTCACTTTGGAGATACATTTTTTATTCCACATTAATGGTACCTTAAGTAAAATGATAGAAGATGTAAGGATGCATCTCAAAGTGGTGCACCGGGACTTCCATACTCTTGCTTGCCTGTTATTAACACTTCTTCTTGAAGCATCTACAGAATTTAGAATGGGGCTCATGATGGTTAATCCTGTGTGCAAGGGAAGCTACACAACTCTATATCAGACAAAAGAGGAGTGAGATGAACACTGCGCATCTCAGTGAAAGCAATGCTATTTTACCATAGCAACTGTGTGTACAGGATGGGTCTTGATGTGACTCCCATTAATGGCCTGGTAGTCATCCAGTTCTTTGATTGATTATATAAAAGCATGAATTTACAGTCTTCTTTGTCTTGCCTGACCATACACTCTCAATGCTAAGCCTGGGACAGAAATTTGTCCCTTTGGCTGCCTATAAGGGTAAGTAATCAAGTAAATCAATCAAATAAAAGTCAGTTCCTTAGAGAAGTTATTAGAGACACCGAAGACCATTGTTTGGGTTTTTCAATGAACTTTAAATATATCTTGTCACTGCCTAGGGTATGGACATGCACAGACTTGGAATATATATAAATAAATACTATTCTAAATACGCAGCTAACTTCACCGGTGATTTGATCTCATTTGACCAAATCATCGGCTCTTATCAACAGGAGTTTTAGAATGCCTTGTCCATAGCTTTGGAAAAGGTACCAAGGCAAAAACAGGAGAAATAAGGTCTGGTAATCTGCCCACTGTGACTCTTCTGCATACTCTAGAGCCACTGAATGATTAAAACTTTCTTCTTGCTCAGACAGATGACAAATGTGGAGGGGCCATATGTAAACCTGGCTTTCTGTTGTGCATGTTGGATGGGTCTTGGCAATGAGGGCCACGATGCTGACAGATATGCACTGTTTCTGACATTTTCTTAAAGGAATATCTTTCCAGCCATCAGCAAGTTTATCTTGTGGAAATAGTTCTATTTAGTTATGTAGCAATAAATTTTGTTACTGTCAGGCTTCCTTTGCATATCTAGACATGAGTTCAACAGCATAATCTCTAGCCTGACCAATGATTGACACAGCCATGAGAAAACTTCAGGGAACAGTCCCCCTTTCAAGTACTAATTCAACAGAGCTAATAAATTAAATTGTTTTTGGAAGAGCTTGGTACTTCCCAGCAGTGCTACTTCAGGTGTGTGTATACAAAGCTGGTGTTCCTTACATTAGCTTAAGAAGGCATTATAGTCATATCTTTGAATCTAATTCTGAAGGAAGAACATTTTCAGAATTTCCTGTTTTTTCTCTCCCGTTTGCTCTCTGTTGCTACCCAATCTCACTCTCTCCTACTGTTTCTTTTCTCTTGTTTCCTTCCTGCAGTCTCTCTGTAGCTTCTCAGCAGATTTCCTTTCTCTAGTCCCTCATTGTGGTATCTAGGGATTCTTTTTGAGTTACTTTTCTCTCCTGCTGCCCCCAACTTTATACATCCTTTATTTTTCCCTACAAATCATAGCCTCTTTCATTAGCCTCCTTATTTTGCTCTTGGAAGTAACACTGGTTTTCACTGAGGGTACAAACAATGCACAACCATTTTCCAGGATTATTTTGTGGTTCTGAGTGGGTGTTTGTTCCAGCACTCACTTTCTTTGTCAAGTCCTTGAGTATTATGTGGCACAAGCAGATCTTCCTTTTGCTCCTTAGTCACTGACAGCCATCTGCACACCTTCCTCCACTTTTTACATGACCACACTTGTTGTTAGCTGGATTTATTTGGAGCCACAGATTGTACTAACCACACAAATTGGCAAAATTCAGAATTCTTCCTCAGAGATCCTAAGTTCCCATTTCCACATGTGATTTAAGGGGGAGATGTAAACCCTCTGTACATTGCAGGAGCTAATCGGGACCATGCAGAATGGCACTTCCTGCAGTAAGCATTGCTACATTAAGCAATTAATAAAGATGATTATAGCTCAGAGCTAAATATGGTATATTATGGTGTTGTACTTCACTTATATTACCCTCATGGCAAATGAGTCAGAGAGATACTGCCATGTATTTTTGAGGAGTGACTCTTTATGCTAATTGATGGTATCAATATGCACATGGTGATGCTAGTATAATTAGCACAGAGGATAATACCAATATGAAACAACAGAAGGAATGTTTCTTAAAAAAAAAATCACAGAGTAGATATGTATTTAAAGCTGTATGAAAATCCTGTAGCAAAACCCTAGGAGGTTCAGTTACAATCCCCCAAGCCTGAGGCAAGCTCACCCAGGGCTTACACATGTTTTGGTGAACCCAGGGTTAGTTCACTATGATTTGGACAGATGTGCAGACACTGGAAGAAACTTGGGACTACAAAATGAGCTGATACAGGAGGAGCTGTGCTGGGGTTTGCATTGGTTTGAGGCCAGATCTCAGAACAGGCCTCAGAAGTCACCAAACACAAGAGAAAAAAATTTGAAGAAATAAACTGTCTGTGGAGCCCCTGCAAGGTCAGTCCAGGGTGTTTTGCACAGCTGTACTAAGTCCTGAAAGAAAAGTCAACATACAGGCTATCAGCTCTCTGTCAGTTGATATGCGCTCCAGGAAATGACACATAGGTTTTACGGGCCACATCCATAGCTGGCAAAAAAATTGATGCAACTCCATTGAAGTCACTGGGGATTAGCCAGCTGATGTCAACTAAACATCCAGCCCAGCATCATGTATACCTTCATAGTTCCACTATCCAAAAGAACCAACACTTCAGCCTGTGGAAAGTCTGTGAGCTGCATGTGTAATATGGAAAGTAATTGCCAGCACTGAAATACAGGAGTAGAGCTTTAGCTTTTTCTCTCTTCAAATTTTCTGCACAGCTTTTACCCTTCAGACCACCAACTGGATTTGGCCCTCTGGGTCCTGCTCCTACTGGCCTTGAATACCTAATGTGATCCTTGCTCAAAAGATTGTTCAACAAACAGTTCTGAGAACAAGCTCTTGAGCAATGAGAAAGAGCTGTGACAGCATGGTGCTTAAGATTAGCCATGTTGAGCTGGGCAAGTGTAAGGTCCCTAGCATGGCAATGCTGAACATTTTCCAAGTCCCACAAACCTGAGCCAAGAGAGTGTGTGCTGACTTGAAGAAAATGTTTGTTTTTTTGTTTGTTTGTTTGTTTGCTTACTTGTCCTTTAAGCTAAAAGGAAGAGCTTTTGTGGTCACTGGGTTTCTTCCTTTGGGGAATCAGTCAGGATAACTTGAAGACCTTTGGTTTAACCTCTTGCTCTCCTTTTGGACACAAATTGTCTGCATCTGGGCTAGCCCAGGTGTAAGCCTGAATTTCACTCAACAGGGATACTTCCTTACAAAACCCCTTGTAAAAATCATGGTCGGTTATCCTGTTTGCCCCCTGTATCAAGCCAGGCTGTAAGCTGTCAGAAGCAAAATGCATGTCCTAGTATATTTTTATCTAGTCCAGGCACAGTGGTACATAATGCTCATCAGTGCTCTGGGTATTACCATGAAAAAGATGATGACACTGAAATCTCCACTCCTATCTCATCTCACAGTGCCATAACTGTTTAATTTATTTGTGGAAGGGATCAGGCCCTTTACACATACAAAATCTGGCCACAAGGCACACTGTGTGAAATAAATTGTTAATCTGGAATTCTCACTCCAACCCTGAATTTCGTTGGATCTTCAGCTATAGGTTAAAGACTCCAGGTTAATCACTTAAGCATTTGTGCAATGAAACTACAATGATTTTGTACAGAGAGCATCTGCAGTATGTAACAAAACCCAGAGCTGTGAGATGATTTAACAGGGGTCTCTACCTGCTTCAACACCTTAGCACAAGGGTGTGATTAAAAGGTAATGTTGCAGGTTTAATGCAGAATTTCCTTGCTTTCCTAGGTTTAAACCTCAACCTTAATGGTATAACTTACACTGACATTGTTTCAGTTTGTTTTGACATCATAATTGAGTCTAATCTCCACAGACTTGCACTGCAGTCTTATTTCCTATTGTAGTCTCACTGTGTAATTTTACCATAAGAGCACTGTAGTGAGGTCTTCTCCAAGTCATGCCTTGAAATCACTTTGTGTGTGTAACACAGGCTCATAATGGCTATGTAAGAGGGTCTCCAAAGATCTTCCCTGCAACAATTTGGCTATCTTAATCTCAAATTGTAATGACCTCACAACGCCATAAAGCTATTACCATTACAAATTTAAATGGTCCTAGGAAGGAACTTCTGTGCTGCCTCATTAGGTGACACATTTTGCTGTGTCCAACCACTTATTTAAATATCTCACTTCTACTGGATATCTGCTGCTCTTTTAAGTACCAAAATTGGGCTAGGGTGTGCATTTTATTACAGTTCATTTTTTTCCGCTGCAAATGAGGTGATGAGAATCTGCTCTAGCTGCACATTTTCGTTACTGATGGGCTAGGTTAGTGGCATCCAGATCTGGATGCCACCACTGTTGGAATTTTATTCACTTGCTGACCATAAGCCAAATCACAGCTAGGAATTTGCTTTGAAACCAAAATAACAGGAATGTGCTGTGCTCTATTGTCACCTGATATAGCTCTCCTTCCTCACTGCTTTGTTCCTGAAAGGGCTTGCTGCTGGGGCATTGATTTCCTTTTTAGTGATTCTTCTGGGAAGAGATGGCCAGTACAATACCTGCCCCTTTGTTAGACACCCAAGACAGTAGAAGCTGGTGATTTGTGCTGGGAGGTGAATTAGTCTGCCCTGGCTTTTATAGTCGGAAACCTCTCAACACCTTGACTAATTTCATAGGAAAAGCTTGGGCTTATCTAGGACACCTCCAAAACGGGTTATGGATGAACTCATGTTAGTGCTTTTCCAGCCTGACTTGGAAGTTAAAGTAATTCCAGTAGACCAGGGTACATTTCCTGGCTTTAACAGGTCTCTAGGAAGTGTGAAACTGCCAATCTTACTCCTCTAACTTACTTACATTTTGTTATTGTTTTTTCTGACCCTCTACAGGTGCATTTTTCTTGATGACTTTATGGCCCATGGAACAGCAGAATATACATAGTACACCAAGAGGACAGAAGCCTACTGCTACCACTTACAGCCAACTTTCAAGAAGCAGACAAGACTTATAACTTCTTCAGTTCAGAGACATACTCCTGAGAACATGTTCATTATTTTAATTGAAGTCTTCATTGTTGGCTGACTGCCAAGTGGCCTACCAGATGTCTCTCTCTTTACTATGGTTGAAGCAGATTATGATGTTCCAGTTCATTTTTCCTTCACTGACAGCCCGGTTCCAAAAATGTGCCAGACTTTAAGGGCAATATTTTCAAAAGCCAGGTCAACTCACAACAGTACACCAATGACAGTGCATGCAGATACTACAAAACCGTATGATAGGCAATTAACTCGGTGTTATTTATGCTAGTCAAGTGACTTTGACTTTCTTAAGAGTCTTTAACACTGAAGGGGGAGAATTCTTATAGTGCCAGTTCCCGAAATCCAGTGAATATGGTTGAATTTGATCTTTTGCTCGGAAAATAGGAAGTTTTGGCATATGGGGTTAAAAGAAAAAACCCAAACCCAGCATCTTATAAAAAGAGAGAGAGAAATCCCTATCTCAGAATAGATTTAAGTCACTTTTTTATTCCAAAGCCATTAATTATATCACATGGATATACTTTTTTCACATATGTTTTTGCACAGAGGTCTCAAATCTCTCTCCCTGCTTGCGAGGGACCTTTGTTACATCTTTCCTCTCTCTCCCTCCCTTTTTTTTTTCAAAAGTGAAGAAGAGTATCACAAATTAAAGGCTGTTCTCTATGAGATCAAAAGTCTTTATGACATTTGCAGTTTAACAGGACATCCCCAAACTATAGGAACCTGCAACTATTTTCCATGTCTTCTCTTTCTAGATTTCAAATACTCAATACTCTTTTCCTCTTTTTCATGTACTTAGGGAGCATTGGTTGCTTCTCAACTACCTTCTCACCTTGTGGGTGTCTGCTCATGAATGAGCATACATCTAATACTACAGTATGAGTATGAATACTACATATTCCGGAGGACATTGTGCATAGTAGAACAGCTAGCTAGAACATGATCAAATACTTTGTCCACAGTCTCTTTTTTGATGCTCTTTGCTGCTGTCATCTTTATCATAGTCCCCTACAGAGGGGCTGTAATCTTGTATAATCTTGTGAATCTAAGATTGTTTTCATGTGTGTGAGGTATGTATCCTGCCTCTCTCTCTCTCTCTCTCTCTCTTCTCTTCCCCTTCCCACTCCTACAGACAGAAGGACTTCATGCAGTTTTCTTTTTATGGAATGTATTTCCATAGAAATTAGAAACCAAGGTTATATTAGATGGCAATTCTGACTTGAAACTTTTAATAAGCCACATGGCTTTTGAGACTGCTTGTCTGTGCATGTGTTCATGCAGATCTAATTCCCAGCTGAGTTCCACTGTTGGAATGTATCTTCTGGGGCAAAACATTATTATATTATTGTTATGCTAGTCTTTCATTATTCTATGTCATAGCATTGGTACAATACTACTTACCAAAACTTTAGAGATCCAGCACCATAACCACCAGATAACTCCTACCTAAGAAGCAGCAAATTTGTTGTGTTATGCAAGGGGTTTGACTGGAAGGGGGGAGTGCTTTGCTAAAAAGCTGCATTGTCTGAACAGTTTTACTAGTGTGAAGACCCTTGTGCAGATGATTTATTTGGAAGTTCTGGGTATATTAACTTTTGCTAAGAGCTGAGACTAAAAACTTTATGGGGAATGCTACATACACTCCAAAGACCGACAAGAGAATTTAAGTTAGATGTGATTAGTATGAAGAAAGTTACATTTATTATACTCTTATGTATAATTGATCATATGAAAGGCCTTTTGTAACTATAAAAGAGACAGCACATTAAATTGTTTTACCCCAAGGATTATACAAATTTGTAGAAATCGGATTGGAATACCAGCCTATTGGTTTCATTGCTATGGTAAATCATTAAGATGTTCTACGTTAATCATAAATCTTTGCATCTATTTATTATTAATCAAATAGCTCCTCCCAGTTGCTGCTTTGCTTCATCTATCTGAGCCAATCAAACCAAAACCTGATAGCATTAGCACTGATAAAGGGTGGCTGCATAAACATAGTATGCATGGCACATAGCATGGATATACAGTTCTAGACATGGGGTGTGAGAGCTGAAGGGATGGTAGCTCCCCACAGCAGAAGGGCCTGGATTTGAGGGAAGGCATGCCTCACTAGTAGGATGATTCACAGTGAAAGGGAGTTCAGATGGCAATAATCTAGTGGCTGCTGTGGTGGAGTAAATATATAGTTGAGGAAAAAGAGGTCATTTGATAAAGTCCCGAATGCTGACATTGTTATCAACTGGTACTACTCTTACCCGTATCCGTGTGGAAAAATTGATACAAAACCACCTCAGTTCACAAGTAAGCAAATGAAAAAAGACAAAACAAGCACTATTTAACCAATGGTCTTGTAGTAGCGATAGATTATGAAAGCTTCTAAGCAAAGATTAGAACTTTCTTTCACTGATACACTGATACACAGGACTGATGTGTCTACACAAGCAAACGGTTCACTGCCAAGTAGAAGTCAATCTCAATTCAGTGATATAGCATATTGATTACTGCCTATTTCCTCCTCCTACATCCTGGGAGTGTAATGGTACCTGACATATAATTTTCCTCAAACTGCTGAAATTGACATACTGCTTAGATTTTGGCCCACATTTCTTCAATTAGCAGAGGTATTATAAATGATGTACTGCTTCGAGCCTCAGACACTTCTTGCTCATGCCATACAAAATTAAGTAAGTGTGGAAATACATTTTAAGAGGAGATAGAAATATTGAAAGGGCTAAATATTAGCAGTAGTGCTATGAGAAGCTGGGAAACAAGAACTCTGACCATTCATAACTGAGCGATGAACTCTATTACTGTGTCAGATTTTCCTTAAGTATCTTAATGTTTACAAACAGATCACCCCTATTTTAGCTTAAGTGGGCCAGTCTGCAAGTATAAATATGTATTTCAGACAATGAGGTGTTCACACAAGTCATTTTTCTTTCTACTCGCACTGTGAAAGTAACTATGTTAGGGAAACATGCACAGAACCTACATTTAAACTGAGGCTTGGAGAATGAAATAGGAAAATTTTTGCATTTTTGATTAGTGCTAGGTTTCTTCTAGGTAGAAAGTGTGGCTGCAGTATGTATCTGTAAGTGAGTTCTTTGCTTCTTTTCCAGTGTGCAGTAATATCCTGGACAGCTTCACAGGCTAGTGTTGGTTGACACTCTAGTAGACTTGCACATTTTTGGATCATGGACTCCTGCTTCCCAGGAAATTTGGAAAGTATCAATTTAGCTAGAAAAGAAAGAAATTCCCTATGCCATGAAAGACTGCTTCTTTTCCATCTGTCCCTCTACAAGTTCTTCATTTTACTTTTATTTCCTGAGATGAAGTTTACCCTAACTAGAATACCGAGGTAAACTTTCTGAAAGCTGATGAATTTTGAACCATACTCATTGGTCTGTGCAGTTGTATGTGCTAGAGGAGTATGGGTTTGAACTGCACCAGATGTGAGGTTGCATCTCTTTTCTTTTCCTTTTGCTTTTCTTTCTTTCTTCCCCTGTTTCCCTTCCCTTAAACTTTGCACATGTTCAATGTACAGTATATGAAAGTATACAAGTATCTGCCATTGTATTTTCTGATACAAAAAAAAGGAGAAAGCTTAGTAGCCTGCCAAATATGTGGTGTTAAGTACAGGTCTGAAGGAAGAATGAACAGATAAATTTTCTGCTCTGTGTCCTGACCCGTTTGTATTATTTATTTATTCAGAAATAATAAGCTGCATAAAGCTGCAAAACTTAGCTTCTACCCATAGGCCAAGCTTCCAGACCAGCCTTCATATGCTAGCTGGCACTGTTGTGGCATGCAGAAATATATAAAAGGAATATGCATTCCTAAGATAATGAATGCTGTGTCCACTGAATATGTTTTGCTCCTGACTTTGCAGATGCAAGAAGAACATCTCCTAGTAGAGTAGGGTATACTTCTGCAAGGGAATCAGGTGTCAAATGCTGAGAAAGCTGCTCTGTGCTGTAAATGATGTCTGGTGATACGGAAGTTCTTGTCTTTCCCTCTCAGGGAACTGGTGATAAATAAGTTGCCCTCTCGGACCTCCATCTTTATCCTCCACTGAAGATTTTCAGGAACATCTAATGGTTGTCACAGAGCTTATGTCCTGAACCTTTGCTCCAGTGTCCCTCCCTGATCCAGTTGTTAGACAGTTTGAAGTTGGTTTGGGTTTATATTCAAATAACACACATTAATTACATATTTTGCATTTTCTGTGTCTTCACTTTACCTTCTGAGAGATAGATGCAGGGAAACTCACATCTTTGTTTTTTTGTTATTCCAGAGAATAAGCACTTCTCCCCAAATGAGCACTCTCACCTAGTGCCATTTTAGAAACTTTGGTGTTGCTTTTGCTTTGTATCTGCTACAATTTTTTTTTTGAGAGAAAAAAGTGTTCTGCAATATATTTCTAAAGATGGTGCCAGTGGAATAAATAATGAGATATAAAGAGCGATACGTCCCAAATTAGAGTCTGCTTTGGGTGTTGTTTGGTTATCAAAATACACCAATTGTGGGTATGGTGCTTCATGGAAACAATGCTGTAAGCCAAATCCTGTCACAAGTACAAACTTGTAGATAATTAGTTGTGAGTAAATGGCTAAAAATATCATGAATGATGCCAACTGCTTGTACACTAGGTACATCAGTCTAACAGAGACAATATCAGTAGAAAAAGATAACCAAGTTCTCTTCTCATTTATACCACTGAAAGCTCAGAATAATTCAGAACAACTCCAGAGGTCCTAAAATCAGAGCTGGGTGCTAAATAGTTGAACACTTAAGCACTGCTCAGGTAGATCATAGAATTGTAAAATGGTTTAGTTTGGAAGTGATCTTTAAGACCATCTAGTTCCAACCCCCTGCTATAGGCAGGGACAACTCTCACTAGATCAGGTTGTTCAAAGCCCCATCCAGCCTGGTCTTGAACGCTTCCAGGGAGGGGGCATCCATAGCTTTACTGGGCAACCTGTTCCAGTGTCACACCACCCTCACAGTAGAGAATTTCTTCCTAATATCTACTCTAAATCTACCCTCTACCCTTTAAAATCATTTTACCCGCGTTCTGTTGCTAAACTCTCTTATAAAAAGCCCCTCCCCAGCTTTCCTGTAGGTCCCCTTCAGGTACTGGAAGGCTGCTGGAAGGTCCCCCCAAGCCTTCTCTTCAGGCTAAAGAGCTCCAACTCTCAGCCTGTTCCCATAAAGGAGGTGCTCCAGCCCTCTGATTGTCTTTGTGGCTCTCCTCTGGACCCATTCCAACAACTTGATGTCCTTCTTGTGTTGGGGCCCCGGAACAGGATGCAGTACTCTAGGTGGGGTCTCAGATAATGCAATCATTTTGACTCCTTGAAGCTCAGAGACTGAGCTGTTCTGTCCTTGGAGGAGAGGAAACAGGACAAGAATTGCACAAGTAACACTCAGCCTTTACTGGAGCTCAAAGGCACATACAGATATCAGTGATGCTGCCAGCAAGCATATTTGAAACCTGCCTGGCTGACAACAAACGGGTCTGGAACTGCTTCTGGATAGAGCATTCTGCCTTTTCCTTTTGAGGCAGAGAGCATTTGGATAAGCTGCAAATTAGCCAACACAGGGATTTGGGTATACTTCTGATGAATAAAGAAGATGGCATGATGCCTCCAGAGGCTTGGAATGCAGGACAACAAGTTTGCTCCAAAACAAACGTCATGTACAATATATGTATAAGGCTAGTTAGTTTTAGCTATGCTGTCAAAGCACTGCCTAACAAAGATGCTGAAACATGTAGAATCCTAAAGCTCAGTGATGTTGTTTCAAAGTCCCCGGGCAGCATTGCTTCAATGCTGTGTGGTAGCCACAAGTAACTCTTCAAATCCTAGGGACTATGCAGCCCCAATCATGTGAACAACAAAACACATAAGCATTGACTGCACTGGTGGCAGCAATGTGCTGGGACTGAGAAATTCCCCCCCCCCCCCCATCAGCCCCAGATTTCAAGCACTCTAATGTGCTGAAATGTTGGTGGGGATTGGTTGGACTCATTATGAATGGACTTCCTGCTGAATTCAAAGGCCGTTTAAGATTCAGATCCCCAAAAATGCTGAGCTTCTGGAACAGCTGCATTTATGAATTTTAACTCATTTCTTAATCCACAATCTTTGTTTCACACAGATTTTTCCACCTTTATAAAGCATGGCTCAGAGAAGAAGGCAATTTACAAACTGGCATTAAAACTAGGAAACCCCAAAACGTACATGTATTTTTCAGGAACACAGGAACCACATACCAGTGGTGAGAGTAGGAATGTAAAAAACTTTCCAGCTCCATCAGCCCTATAGGGCATCATGATTGTCATGATTTTACGTTTTTTTGGTTTTCAGTATTCCACATCAAAACATCATGTAGTGTACTGGAATTAAAGAGTTAATGCTCCAATTCCATGTACCTATCCCTGTACATGACAGAAGTCATGGGATCTGACCCTTCCGGGTGGGGCGGTCTCTTACTGCCTGGCAGTGGGTGCTGGAGGGTGCTTTCCTATCCTTTCCAAGCTTTTCAGGTTTGACTCAGTCTCAGGAACTCTCTCTCTTATATCTTATTTGATTTATTACTCTCAATTTCAATTAGACTGTATTATATTGTGTTATTTTGCATTCTGATATCATAGTTACTAAAATAAGTTTTCCTCCATAGATTGTTGCCGCTGTCTTTTTTTTTCTCCTTTCCTTCCTTCCCATTTTGTGGGGCTGAGGGAGGGTGGGAGGGGCAGGAGCCTTCTGCCCCCTGTCATGGGCATAGATTGATCTAGTTAACTCCATGACAGTGATGAAAGAGATCTTGAGACTACTACATTTACCCTTACCTGTAGCAATGGCTAGAAGCATCTACATCTGGGCAGAGAGAGAGGAACGCCCAGATAGAGACAGGCAGTATTACACAATGCAAGATAGAAGGCTTCTTTCCCTTTCTTTTTACTGACTAGCTGCAGTGTTTATATTCAGTCATTTTTAGATGCAAATATATTTTACAGCCACATCAGGGCAGGAAATTGAAAAGAAGCTCAAGAACTTGCCAAACTCTGAGGTATAGAAGCTACTAAATTAGGCTGTATGATGGGTCCAAAATGGCCTAATTTATGCTACTTTGAACACCATTCTAGCCCTTTTAACTTGTTTCCCCCAATTAAGCTGTTCAGGCCACAGATCTAAATAGCTGTCTGCACAGGCAGCCAATTGATTAATTCCCTAATGATGGATTGAAGCTACAGCTTTTGTTTCTTAATCTCTCTTTTCTCCATTAATGGCAAATCATTCATAAAGCAAATCTCATAAATATAAGTAAACACACAGGAGTACAGGGGACAGATTGCATATAGATTTATTGCAGAATTAATTTTTGATTGCCTTTAAAGACTCATTACTATTTTTGTTTTCTCTTATCTCATCAAGCCAAGTGAATCTGTTAGGCAATTTCCTGAACTTGAGATTACGCTCTC
Organism: Perdix hodgsoniae; assembly: GCA_035772895.1. Classification (NCBI taxonomy): domain Eukaryota; kingdom Metazoa; phylum Chordata; class Aves; order Galliformes; family Phasianidae; genus Perdix; species Perdix hodgsoniae. The sequence continues at coordinate 11,257,902 of JAPSGF010000019.1, read as the reverse complement.
CACCATGAAGTTTATAAAGAGTTCAGTGGCTGCGCATGCAGAAGACACAAAGAAAATGATCTTCAAGAGGTATTTTGAAGAATCTGTGGACAAATCATAGACGGTCAGACTGTAAGAAGATAACTGTCATGGTCCTTTGTCAAGCTCTGATCTTGTGCTGCTCTTTCAATGCAGAATCTCAGAGTCAATGCAAGAAGATGGATGAGGTCCATGCAAGCAATGGGAATATCAGAGAGAAAAAGAATGCCTTCAAGGAATTTCTTCCTTGGAAAGAGACAATTGCCCCGTGCAATTGCACATACCTGAAGGGTGCATAAATACTCTAAATCTGTTTCAGATGAGCTTGAACGAAAGATTCCAAAATTGACCACACAAATGAAGTCTGGGCAGTGATCATAGAGTAAGATGTGGAAGAGGATTAGATATACAGAGCAAGAGGAAGGTTGAGGAAGAGCCAGCGAGGAGTGTTTCTGACTCCCGTCACTGCAGAGAAAAGGCTGACTGGAAAAAGGTCTTTCACGTAATGCAAGAAGAATCGTTGCTCTGAAGTGCATCACTCAACCTGTCACCTGGGTGTCTTGAGCTGCATAGGAAAACAGAAACAAAGTAATGAGTGTGAGAAGTTAATTAATTCAAGAATTAGAAGAGCTGAGAAATGGGATCCTTCAAAAGTGTGACCCAGATAAGATTATCCTATGCCATAAATCATTCATTATTGTTCAGAGTTTTTCTTCTCCACATTTGACCTTCATCATCATTCTTGCTCTTGTGCCTGGGTGTCATCACAAAAGCAGTGGGTATGTGGTTGGAAGCACAAGGGATATATTCGGTAGTGTATCCCTGTGTGGTTGCATTTTTATGGAACAGGAAAGAAACAATGAAAACTGAACTGAGTTTGCTGTCTAGAGTCTCTCTCAGCACCATGTGAGGTAGACAGCTCTTCAAAGAGAAGGAAGTTTAGCTTGTGACATTCCCAATTAAGCCCTTCATCTTGGAGATAATTAACCAGTGTTAGAGGCTTTCCTGTCCTGGACAGAAAAGGATACATCTACAACAGTAAATGCCCATTTGAAAATGCACTGCTTTTCCCCATTGTACTTGTCCTGGGCATGTTAGTATGACATGATGAATGCGTTAAACAGACAATTACTTCTGCACATTGCAGATTTGTGTTCAGACCGTATCTGCCAAAAGAAAAAAATAATAAAAAAAAAGTGGTGGCTCTTCTGACACAGTTTTGGTGGCTGAGCAGAGCATGTGGTTTGATTTTTGGATGGTCCTGCGGGGAGCAAGGAGTTGGACTGCATGATTGTTATGGATCCCTTCAAACTCAGGATATTCTGTGATTCTATTATCTTCTTCTGGGCAAATCAGTGCTAAAGGACTAGTCTTTGCTTCCCGCAACACCACTCTGAATCCAAAGTAGTTCTGTGCAATTCACTCTCAGATGTCCTTGAACATCAGCCAGTTTACCACAGAGTGGGGAGATAGCGGGCTGTGCCACAATGTATGTACACCCCGAATCCTGAGGCTGGCTGGAGGCAGGCTTAACCCCTGGTGCAATTCAGAACAGCCTCGGGGCTGCTCTGGGTTGTGCTGTTTTTTGACAGTCCCTCTGGGGTTGCCCTTTCTTGGCATGCCTCTGAAATGCCACCTTGGAGGAAGAGAAGGAAGAAAGGGTGGGGGGAAGTGTTGCATAGACCTATCTACTTATACTTAACAACATAGAGTGCAATCCAGCTGACATCAGCCTGAAAACCCACCTACTGACAGCGGTGTAGGAGACTTACGTGGGGAAGACCTTGTTGCTGGTCTGATGCTTTTGTTAAGGTAGGATTTAAAACTAATTTATTTAATTCCTGTTTTCAACTTTCCTCATAAACTCTGAGAATGAGTTTGTATTACAAATAGAGATATAAACTCATTCCACTGTGGAGCTAGTGTATGACCATTGTGTCTCAGCAAGCAGTCTGTGACCATTTTACGAAATGTTCCTCCAAAAGAAGAATTCCTGTGGCACCTACTGGTGCTTCATTACCCAGCCATGTCATTTGAAAACCAAGGTGCTTTAGATAAAACTTCCAAATTACTACTCAACAAAATTGGTATTATTAATTAGTACAGACTTAGTAATATAATATAATTTAATGACAGCTACTTTCATCTAAGTCACTTAGAGTACTTACATACTTACAGACCTTTATGTACAAGCAGTAATTATTTATTCCTGTATCAATCTTGTCTCCTGTTGATTTATTACCCTATCAACATCGATGAAGATACAGTAGGCAGTCCCCTTACTTGTCCTGTTCCCCTCATTTGCTCTGTTCATCATTTTAATTTGATATTTGGTTAGCCGAGGGGCAAATATTTAAGTCTAAAATTGACTGTGCTGTAGCTAGATACGTCTCCTAGTTATTGCCCCTTGGACATCATTCCCAATATGTGAAAGCTTGACTCCAACTGTGAACTTCAGCAGCAGTAATTGACCACCATGTTCACAGAAAAATAAGTGGAAGAGGTTCTTCTTATTCTATGATTATAAATATCCCCCAAATCCTGCATCCAAACACTAGGGATTAGGCATGCTTTTCTGTCTATAGAACACAGACTGCAGCAAGATCTTCCTAAGATCTCCAGTTGTTACAATAATATGATTACTGGATGCTACTCTTCACTATGCTAGCTAGTGAAGAAGGTTTGTGGAGATTAAAAACACAGGGAATGCAGGCAATCTGGATGAGCTTAAAAGGAAGTACTTAAAAAAAAAATATCCAAATTCTTGCTTATTTTTTAACATGTACATTTTGTTGTTAATCTCTAGAACAGGCAATTTGCAGGTTAAATCCCATTTTCCTTCCCTATATACTAAATTCATCTTTAATAAAACATGCACAAGTCTGTTAGCTTCAATAGAGTTACGTTCAGTCACTCCAACATTGAGTCTGTCCCAGCGGGTTAATGCTGTAAATCTATCCTGGAAGCAATGGTTATAGGACCATCGTTTCTGCTTTGAAATTCATTCGTTCTTTTCAAAGAAGTCAAATTAGAGAAGCTGAGGAATGTCTTTAGCACCTGTACCAACACATAACTCTAATTCTAGAAATATTTTTTAATTCTACCTCTTCTTTCCTTCACAACCTTGTCTCTTTTAGATTCCCTTCTCTCTCACATTGTCATTTGCAGCCTGTCTCCACTATCTAAGTGTGGTAAGCAGTACTACACACGCTGCTGCCTGTAGCCATGGCATCTCAGTCTGAGGTGGCCTTGTCAAATCTTATCAGCTAAGTAATGTTGGGTCTCGTTAGTATTTGGACAGAATTGCTTGTAGGAAGGCTGCGAGTGCTCTACACACTGGTTCCTGGACATCTGTAGGTGCCATTCCTTCATCCTAGGCCAGTGCCCTGAGTAATCTTAAGTGATGCTTTAAAACATTGTCCCGTGGCACTGAGCTGCTAAGAGGGCCATCACTGGCTTGTGTGTAAAATTGAAGCGAATCTTATCCAAGTGTGGAAAATCCTTCATCTTTTCAGCTGTAATTTGCCTGTCTTCCCAGCTGATCACAGCATATGATATAGGACGTGTTTTTTTAACACAACTTTGCCTCTGTTGCATTGAATATTACTATTTCTGCAACACATTCATTTGCAGAACAATATGGAAGCTCTCTGGTGTCCAGTTTAATGCCTATAAATTTGTCTGTGCAATCTTTAACCAATTGGATAGATAAAATATTTGCCTTAAATTTCAGGATTCTTGAGTTCTCTTTTGAAATACGGCTCTTTGATTATTTTATTTTATTTTATTTTATTTTATTTTCAGTGAGGAGTTTTAATGTTAGGAAGCAGAATTCTGGGGGTATTTGAAAAAGAGCAGATCTTCTGCAGCCTGATTGAGTCTGGGTTGTACTACAGCCAGATCTGCAATAGGATTCAAAGATCAGCTTACACCAACCACATTAGTTCTTGTCTCTTCTGGGAGAGCCAGTGTATCACTTCAGTTCAGGTATTGAGTCTGTGTCAGGGTAGGGTCTTTCTCTTCTCTGGTCTATGCCAATATTACAGCCTTCCTCATATGTTGGGTTAGCAGGCAAAGCCATCTTCCTCCAGACAGAAAGGGATCATGTCAGGATTTCTGTGCCAGTCTTTTTTGTGGCTCAGAGGAGAATAGGAAAAAGGAGGAGGATTTGATTTCTTTCTTATGACAGTGTTTTATCATGTTGTTTCCTTGATGTTTCATTACTTATTTCCCTTCTGTGCAGATATGAACTTACCCATAGGGAAGCCTCTAACCATCTATTCCTCTCTGTCATTCCCAAACCATGCTTACTCCTAGAGGAAATCTTGAGAGTGAGTAAACAACATTATGAAGGTCCTTGTGCTGTGAAGGCAAAAGAATCCACTCAGGGATTGAAATGCTGCTTCAAGGTTTTTTGGAACAGCCAAGGTTTGCCAGGCAGGTACTTTTGCTCCTTAGAGGGTGCCAGGCTGGACAGGGTTGCCCTGAGGTGCATCTGTGCAGGATGAGATTCATCAGACACGAACAGCTTTGTTTGCGTATGGTGTCTTTATTCAGGTCACTATATGGAGATCTTACTGCTACCTCCGTCCATCCGGGCTAATAAAGGGCAGACAAAAGGGAAGGATTTGCTCAGAAATCATGACATGGTCTTTGCAAAACAATAAGGAGACTGAAAACTATTTAAAGGCAGAGCATAGCAAATGTTCAGTTAATAAGGGCCCCAGAGGATCCAAAGGATTTTAGTTCAGGGATGAAGATTATGTAGGCAGTAGTAGCCCTTTAAGGGATCTAGGAATATTGAGGGTGAGGAGAGGGAATGCATTTAATCCCTTCACAGAGTACACAGGAGAATTACATGGCATACACGCATTGCTGATGCTCAGAATCACATTCCAGGATTGAATATAACTTCGTTCCCTGTCTAGAATTTACCCACCAAACAGAGAGGTTGAAAGGCAACATTAATTACACATCTGGCCAGCACGTAGTGATGCTCAGATATTGAGTGTCATATAAATGCAAAATGTTGCTATTCTACAGGGTGACTTCTCTACATGTGTAGATTAAACAATGGCTTTGCGCAAGAACAAAATCTACAGTGCTGCTGATGAAAAGAGTTAATTGTATGGCTGCAGAATTATGGACAGTGTGGTTTTACTGAGCTAAAAGATGAGGACAGTGATTCATGGCTGCACCCATGCTCTCCATCATGAAATATAAATTTAAAATAATTGTATTATGGTAGGCTACCTGTATTGTTACATTCATAATGGATATCACACATCCGTCCTTGCTCTGTGTTCCAGGCAAGGCATGTTAGAGAAACTATGGCAGTATTTTTCTTTTAGGTCTAACAATCTGTCAGTATCAAATTCTCTTAGTCAGTAGGGAGCATATAGTGTTGATTTACTGAAAATCTGGGATTATGTCTGCTCTGTGGTGAGCGCAGATTTAAGAGGGGAGAGGTAAGGGGTCTCCAAAAGGTGAAGAAAAACACAAATGAAACCTAGCAAGGAAAAAATAGCTTGACAGTTAAGATGCAGTACAGTCACCGTCAAGTCTTCTTGAAGGAAAACCGGAGCATGCAGGCATGCTCTGAGCACCACACACTGTACCTTAAGCAGCCCATTCAATTACCCACTTTGTGACATAGAACTGGAAATGTGGAGGTTGTAGGAACCGCAGAAAAGAAATGAAAAAGCTCTAGCTCTTCAGCCACAGAAGAAATCTTGGTATTTCTTTTGCTGGGTATAGTAATGCCTTTGATGGCACACAGGAATTTAGGGTGCAAACATCTAAGGACAGAACACAACAATAGAGGATTTCCCTTCTTTTTTTGTTCCATTTGCTGACAACTTTGTTAGACAAAGGGACAGCAACAGCAGGAAAAGTAGCTCTGAGGGTTGATTTGGAGACAGCAACTTCACTCCCATGTAGTTCTTGGTTTGCAGGGACCCTCCATAGTATGGCACAGCATGCCATGCCACATGGAGTTTCCCCAAGGCTCAGTGCTGTACTGAGTTCAGACCAGAATGATTGTGGATACCAATCCAGGCTGTGTCATTAAGGACCAAAAGCTGAAGCCAGATGAGTAGTTAAGGTGTTGTAGTCACAGTCCTGCCCTGGTGGAATGGTGCCTCCTCCATCACAAAATGCAATTTGGCATTAATTGGTATCTTTAATAGCAGTCTAGCAGCAAGCCCATCAAGGCTTGCCTTCGTCCTTGTTCTGGGCTTTCCAGGCGGACTGGGGAAGCTTTCATTGCTGCTGCCTGTGTTGTAATTGTTCTGGGGATAAGAAAAGGATTTCCAGCTCTGGGCTGCCAATCTGTCGCCCTTCAATAGCCACAAAGTCACAGCAATATTAATTAAAAAAAACCCTAAATATCACATTAGTAGCCACAGCGCAAGCAAAACATAAGCAATTAAAAAAACACCCAGCAAAAGCTTAATGTGATGAGCATCTAGTGTGCAGATTTCACTTCATTTTAATGGACAAAGAGGGGAGATTCATTTGTAGAGAAGAGAACCCCAAACCTTATAACTCTTCTCTGCTATCAAACACTGCAAAACTTCATGGGATTTATTATATTAAAAAAAAAAAAAAAAAAAGGAAAAGAAAAAGAAAAAGAAAAAAGAAGAAAAAAATAAAAGAAAAGGGCTGCTTTCCCTTTAAAAAGAGAGGAGCGACTTGGTCTGATGCTGCCGCCTTTATCAGCCATGAAGTTCCCAGCAAGGTGCTGTTAGTGCCTGATTAAACCTCATACCAATCTCTGTCCCCCATGGTAACCCAGAAGACATCCACTGAGAGTGGCAGCTCTTATTCATTTTAATTGCCAAGGATCTCTCTGTGATGGCCAGTTTTCTTGTCTCTCAAGGACTCGAATGGAAATCCATCTGATTACACGAGCAATCCGGGTGCTCTGACAGATCTGAAATATGAATATGGAGATGGCATTGTGCTCTGCACTGACTCCTGAAACCCCAATAGTAAATTATGATCTGCCACTAAAACAATTTCAGGGCACAGTACAATTCACATAAAAGCCCATTTTTTTGTAATGGAACACAAATTATTAATAAATCAGTCCAAAGAAGGAGAAGAAATTGAAAAATAGATTTCATCTCTTGGCATTTTTTGTGGAACATCAGAAACACAAATGCACACAAACATACATGTGGTCTTCCTTTCCTGTTGTGCACCTTTTTGTACAGCTCTAAGTGGAGATTACACAAAGAACAAAAAGAAATCCCTTGGGGCTACCATAGCATTCCTGAAATTAGCCACAGGTCCTTTCACTGTAAGCTTAACCTCCAAAGAAACACTGTATGAGAAATACAAAGACCCAGATGAAAGAATAGGGGAGATCAGTCAACACAAAGGAGATGTCCCATCCCTCGGGTGGAACAGCCTCTGGTTATGCAGAGCCCTGTGGATGGACACCTTTATTGTCACAACAAAACAGGTAGCCCTGATGTGCACACAGGGGACACCCATCTTCCTCCCACACTCCTCTGCCATGTGTATACTGGTGGCACATCACCTTTACCTCATTTACATCACCTAAGGAGACTTACCCCTCACTGGTTGTGGCCCACAGCATCCACTAGGAATCCAAACTACCTGAGAGACAGATCAACTACCTCTATAAGGCCGTATAAAAACGAGGCCAGGCCCAGCCATGGTGCTCTGCTGCCAAACACAGAAGAGTGGTGTTTGCCTGTGGGTCAGAAGAGGGGTGGAGGGTAGGAAGGAAGTCTGTTCAAACAAACACAAACAGCCCAGGGCATCTCCTGAGCGCAGCAGCACCCCGCACTGGCCTGCACACACATTCAGCCATCGGGGACAGATGGAAACTGACAAAACAGCATGCTGGTGTTCCCAGCCCAGCCTGCACTCACTTCTCTGCAATGTGCTGACATGTGAGAGGAGGACGAGGCCACACAGGCACCTGGACTCAGCAAACATCCGCTGGCAGACAGGGAGGCCAGCAGGGGTACGTGTGCTGGGGTAGCCAAGAGCTGCAGGCAGCTGACAAAGCAGGGTGGTGACAAAATTAACATGCGTGGTGCAAGCAGCAGCATTATTATTACTACATATTTCTACTAAAGCAGTGCCTGAGGCTCCTGAGGCCTGGCTGGCCAGCCAGCTGAATACACACTGCCAAAACCGTGTCCAGAGGGCTTTAGGTCCCCTTGAAAGCGATGGAAAGAGGAGAGGAAATATAATGCACATATGGAAGGACAAGGGGGCTTAGTGGGTTTAGAGCTGCCTCAGAGGTCAGGAAATGTGGATTGTAACCCCGGTGTCAGCCCCAGCCTGGTAGATGACCTGTGGTCCCCTGAGGGCTTCCTGTCTGCAAAATGTGAAACTTCCATATGTTTGGCTTTCCCTGGCCATGGCATCAGTTTCCAACTGGAAAATTTGCCTGGGCAGGAAGAAAAAAATTAAAAAAGAAAGAAAAGACACTGGACTTTTGTCAAAAGCTTTGGACATCTGGAGGTCAGGCCTCCTCAAAGAGGATACAACTGATGGACATGCATGGAAAACACCACATCAATACAACAAACTGTATTGCCAAGCACCCACCTCCCGAATGGTGCACAAGCACCTCATTTTATTTAGAAAATCTCAGAACCCCAGTAAAACAAGGATAGTGATACCATTTTTGTGAAGTATTTAGAGACCCAGTGGCACTAAGTTGTAGGCAAGATTAGCTTTGTTCATCAGGTAGGTATTTTAATAACTGGGATTAAAACAATAACAATAATAAGAATGATAGTATTTATAATAACTTATCTGATTCTGTCTGAACTCCATCCTCACACCTCTCTCCTGGAGGCACAGGGGTTTGGCAGGGGTTTGGGATCTGAAGGAGGCCACTGACCTCAGCCAACAGGGCATAGGTGCTGCTTCATGATCACAGATCAGAGCAGCACTGCAGCCTGAAGGGTTTAATCTTTGTGCCATCCTGTTTGCAAACAGCATAGCTATCTAATGCTCCCTGCTTAGGCCAGAATTTTGCATTTATTAGCAGTAAGAGGTATAAGTGGTAATTAATTTGGTGATCCTTTGAGCCAGTGCCTGTTATCATTTTTCTTCTACATAAAATGATAAACAAGTAGTAGTTTTTGAGGCATGCTGGTATGCATACATCCAGCCGTGTTTCTGTCAGCTATACAAAAAGGATTTCCCCAAAAGGAAGAACTGCTGGGAGTAAGATTTCGGTCCAGACAGGAGATACAGAATCTGGGGCTGAAGGAGAGACTTACAAATGTCTCCAGTACCCAGCAGTTTTGGCATCCCGTCTTCCTGCAAAAATTGCTAAGGAACCAGCAGGTCTGGGCATAGGTCCTGAAGAAACCAGTTTCCACCATTAGATAGTGCTGGTAACATCTGAGGGAAAAGATGTCTGAACCCCTATCATATGTGTTTCCCTAAGGGGAAGAAATAATCTCATCAGTTGCTTGCAATTTATTCTCCAAATGCAAAAGGACTAGAAAATGAGGAAATACAGTTCTAGTAACTGCAGAAAAGTCTGCAGGAAGTCAAGTTTACCATCTCCATAATTCATTTAAGAGGTATAACCCCTTCAGATTTCGATTAACTAGTGAGTAACTGTTTTATTCTTTGAATACATGACTGACACTTTTGAATACCAGTGAGCCAGTCAATTGAAAACTAAAACATTCAAGCTAGGAGTTCTACTCCAAAGGATTTTTTCAGAGAGATTAGGGCAGGAGGCAGCTGTTTTCAATTTTTCCATTATTTAACCTATGCATGAGATGGTTTTTCTGGGTGCTTGTAATCAATGGAAAAGCAGTTATTTAGCCCAAGGTGCAGGGGGACCTCAGAGAATAAAATCCCCGTTTCTGCAGTGCTGTTTAGTGACCTGCACAAAATGGGTTGGTGTTTTTGCCCATTTCAAATTTGACAAGTGTTCAAAGCACAAAAACTTGTTTCTGGAAAGACCAGTCTTCAAGTTTGAGTGTGTGTTTCTCTGCTTTGCTGAGTAGGAGCCAAAATTATCACCACAGTTGTCACCAGTTTGTGTTTAGCTCAGCGTTATCAGTTGAGGTTGAAGATTGCACAAGACAAAAAATGAATAACAGTAGATGCAACCTCGATAAACTATGGTTACAGAATTTTAGCAGGGAGGGATGAAGCTTCTATTATTGCTACAAATTATGTGCCTGTTTTGTACATAAATAGTGGACTTCCTGTGTCAATATATCAAACAAAAACATTTGAGGAATTTGTTTTTTTTAATGAAATGACAGCTCTAGAAATGTTTTTCCAGGATGATTCAGTGGGGTTGAGCATTCTTTCCTTCCTCTTCTTATCTTCCTTCTTTCTTTCCTTCTCTCCTTCTTTCCTCTTCAAAAGTACTAAGTGAATTTTCCCAGGGGAAGGCACAGTAAGAGATTCTACCATGAGCCCATCTCCAATAACATGAATCCCTGGAGCAATGGGATAAAATTGAGAAAAAGAATATTTAGGCTGAATATCAGGAAAATGTTCCTAATGGTTTGGACTGCTTGAGCAGTGGAACTGTCTTCCAGGCAAGCGATGGAAACACCAACATTTGACTCACTTGAAATTGGACTGGACAGCGTGCTGGCAAGTGTACTGGAGGAAAAGATGCTGCTCTGGAAGGGGAACGGTCTCTTGGACACTTGAGTTCTGTGACTCTGTTAAATCTTCCAAGGAGAAGAATGTGAGGAAAGAAAATATTAGGAATCACCCAGGGACACACTAATCCTGCAGACATAACACTCACACTGACTTCAGGAGAAGTTACGCATACGGTGGTGATGAAGGTTGTGCTTGAAGTGGAAAGATGGTATCAATAGCAAAGATGTGGCCAAGACAAGGGGTTGCTTCTTGTCCCTGGATATGAAGGGGACCAGGCAGCAGGGATGGTGGGAGGAGAGGAGTCTCCCAGCCCTCACTGGCTGGGAACGTAAGCACTTATGGAAACAAACAGCCGGAAAGAAGAGAAACTCAAACCCAGGCAGCATCTGCTGCCTCTATGTACACTGCAAGGTATCCCTTCTCCTTACTGTCTCGTTGAAAAAGCCATGAACGCGTGTCATATATTTGTCTCTGCTGCCTGTTTTGTATCCCCTTATAGTGAAGAGGTATCAGTAATGTACACAGCATTTTAAAACCTGTAGTGGAACTGCTCTGAACAAAGCAGTGAGTTTCTACCAGGGAGGCAGCTGCCCTCTTTGGCCCTGCTGCTCCTTTGGTCAGGGCATGTCTCACTGCTCTCTGCAAGGCACAGCCAAGAACAGAGTTAAGTCTCTGTTGTTGATTTAACTGATCCCCAGTTCCTTTCTTTCTCCCTTTGCATATGGATGTAATATATACTCACAAGCACTTTTTCTACTGTATATATATAAAAATATATATATTATTTTTCATTTCCAGTCACGACACTTTTCTGGACAAAACAATTATTATCCAAATGTCTTGAGAACCAGTCTCCAATGAGACCATTTTCCTGAACACATACAGACAAAGGAAATGATTTCCTTACTGAAAGAAATCACTTCAAAGCGCTCAGACCAGACCCTGCTCCAGCTCAGGTTTCCTCTCTGTGCAGCAGTTTGGACAACAGCTCTCATGGAGAGCCGGGCTCCCTGTGCCTGGTTTGAATTTAGACTGATGTGGGCACAGACTAGCAGGATCTCCCAAACCAGCCCAGTCACCTCTTTTTTTTTTTCTTTCTATTCCCTCTGCCTTCCCCACACACGGAATCCTTCCTCCCTTGCAGTATTTGCTGTTTCTGAAGTGCTTATGGAGTTCTTGATCGTATATCTATAACATTCAGTGCTCTAAACAGCACTGATAAAAAACTGTTTTGGCATAAACATGTTGATCTGACACTCTTCCTTTCTTGAAATCAGCTTAGTTAAAACTCTCCCCTGTTAATTATGACCCTTCTAGCACTGTCTCTTGTGAAGGTGAGGTGGAGGGCAACAGTACTCATGAGGATGAAATGGATTGAGAATGATTTTGCATGACAACTGCCGGAGATCCAATATCTTTCTGTTGGTGTTGCTTACAGAAACAATAATGCCTGGAAACCATCCAATACCTGTGTGTTGGCCCATCTTCAACACATGCCAAATTCTTCTCTTATGGGACAGCCTGGGCACAGCCTACGTATATTTATGTGTGATCTCCTAGTCAAACTGCGATCTATTTTTGCCAGTCTCCTGAGCACAGTCCCTCTTTCCTAATCCTGAATGTCATCTCAAACTAGAAGGAAACCAACTGGTCTGGGAAGTATTGGATGGTATTGCCTCCACGTGCCCTTCTGGAAAGGATTGGGTAATGTTGCCTCCATATGCCCTACTGCCTGTATAGAATATGGGAATCATGTAGCAGGCCTCACTGGCTTAGATCATGTCAGGAGGAGCATGAGTCATTATTTCAGCATCTACAGAGAAGCATCTACAAAGGAGGGGCACCTGTTCAGAGGCTTTGCCTAGTGTTGATCACCTCTGCTGATGGCTGGTGGGGAAATGTTGGCTCTCCTTCTAGATACCGTCTGTCCATAGGACACCAGGGGGGACATGCCTTACACAAGAGCTCAGAGACTGCAGTGGTTCTTATCTGTATAATGAATCCCATAGTTCCCAGTCTATTGATGCCTCCTTCCAGTAGGACTGGGGAAGGTTTTAGGGAATGGCAAGAGGCAGGCCAATGGAGAATAGAATTCAAGAGATGTGGATGATATCACAGTTGACAGTCTTAAATCCAGTCATGTTATACATGTGGCATCTGTCCTTCATCAAGATTACTCTTTGGGCTGCTTCATCCTTCTATAAATTTGGGTTTCAGCAATAGCTCACATATACTTTCCATGCAGTAAAGAACTATGTTGACTCCTGAACTGTACAGAGGACTTCTCTTTCTGTCTCATATGCAGCCCTAAGCAGTGTCCAGTAAACACTGAAAGAAGACAATAAAATCCCCCTCCTTCATTCAAATGGTCTGTACTTATGGCCAAAATTTGGCTTACAGCCTTCAAAGGAAAGATTTGGGACATCATAGACATCCATCATTATCCTCATTTTGCATTTTCTACTAAAACATCTCAGTCTTGGTCCCAAGGCTACCTCCTCTGCCCTAAGTAAACACCAGTCAACCAGAGTGTATGCATGATTTTACAAACAGGTAAAGCAGAAATCCCATATTCCCCTGGTCATGGCTGTTCTGACAGTGGTCTGGTTGAACCTTCGGACCATATCTGGAGCTTGAATAACAGCTGGCCTTCAACAGAAGGTTCTATCCAAGCTGTGTACATTGAGGAACTGTCTGCCACTTCACCCAGCATCATGTCACTGCTGCACTGTTCTCCAGAGGTCAGCACCTGTACTCAAACTGGCAGGCTGCTGTATCCTTTCTTTCCCTCCTTGCATGTCTAAGTCCAGATGTCCCCTGCTATCTCCATACCTCTGACCTTGATTCTGTTCCCCCACTTTTGCTTTATGCATATTCCCCCTTGAAGTGCAAAAGTCCCATTTAAAGTAAGACCTCTAACACTTCTTGAGGATCCCTGAAAGAATGGCCTGTCCTCTACTACTTACTTCCCTTTGGTTTTTTTTGGTAGTCTCCATTAAATCCTGAAAACATGTTGGGGAGCTGTCCCATCCCTAGACCATGCCAATGCTTTACTCTCTGCATAGCATCCCAGTTGACAGGTAGGTGAAATTCAAGGTTGTGGTCACTACAGCCAAAGGCCAGGATATTTACGAACAGACTCTCTACCTCCAATCTGCTGTATGAACTATTCTTAGCTAGAAGCTGGAACCAAATGCTCACTGGGCAATCCAGGTTCACACCTCTGGATACGCCCCTGACAGAAATATGCTTCAGCGTGAACTTGGCCACATTTAGAAGGAGCTGTAAGATACACTTCTTTGCCCAGGCCTTTCCATCTGTTTAAACTGTGAAATCCTGGGTTCCTTGCTGTCTGGTCAGATTAAAAGCTGCTGGCAGTGGGAGAGCATGACAGTTTTTTTCTGTTACTCGGAATGATAATTACTCAACGTAATCCTCATAAAAAAAGCTCATAATCTGTGATGATGAGTGTGTGCTAAGTGCTCATAATAACTGAAATAAATAAGAAGAGGTCATTAATAATAAAGCACAGTTTGGATTACAGCATTCAAGAATGCACAAAATGAGAGATGGAGTTGATAAAGGAAAGTGGATAATAGTCCTCTACACTCTGGAAGAAAGATGCTGTATGGTTGGAGATATCATCCTTGGTTCAAAGAGGAATCACCAGTACATAGCAGAGATTTAGTAATAACCTATGCAGTTTGTGAAGAAAGAGGTGAAATAAAAACAGGTCATAGTAGACTTAGAGCTGCCTGGGTCCCCAAGCTGGGCTCACTGGCTGCTTTACAGCCTGCTTCCTTGACAAGGTGGAACTTCCCACGACCAGGAGAGATATCACATACTTCTAGATGTGGTATCTTTAACTCCGCTGCACCAGTCCTGTATGTTTTAGTAGAAGCTTCCAAGAAGACCTGGGTAGGTGTGCATTAAACTGCCTCTGGTTCCCTTGGTCCAGCATCTGGACTCCTGAAAGAAAATCTTCATCCCCCAGATCTTCATCCCCCAGATTAGAGGCTCATCCCAGTCCCTGAGCTTATTTTGTGCAGGGACAGTATGGGCAAGGCAGCTCTTGTTGTTGTCCAGAAGCTAATCAGGTTTCTGGGTTCTTCCCTAACCCATACTGACTTCCCAGTGGCCATTTGCTCAGATCATGCCAAGAAGAGATAGAAGCTTAGACCACAAAGACACAGGACCTGTGTGGAAGACAGAAGAAGACAGTATAACAAGTACTGTTACTATAGCTCACTAGGAGCTGGACCAACGCTCCCAGTATATAAAAGAGCGCTGCAATTTAGAGTTCTTGTTGAAATTAAGATGTAGGTACAGTTGTACAACTTGTAAGTGAGGGATTGGAAGACATGGCAAACTTCAACTATCACTTTCCTGTTTATATTCACGGCTTGCTGTTTTTCTAGGCTCAGCCCTGGTTTTGCTGATGATCTAAAACATTAAACCTCAGTTGAGCAGCATTTAGTAACTTCTGCCTTTAAATAATATTTCAGCCAAAGGATAAACTCCTATTTGCACATGCAGCTCACCTGGAAGGAAGGTTTGGTGAGCGAAAAAACCTGGAGGAAAGATGCGTATTCATGGCAGCAAAAGCCTTTTCCCAAGCCTGCTGATGTGAGGGGAAGCTTTCTGGCTGCAGAGGGAACATCAGGCCCATCTCCAAGCTTGTATAAAAAAATCATGTTGGAGCATGTTCAATTAATTACTGCACACAGGAGAAGGAAGGGTCAAAATGATGGGGTCTGTGAGGCTGCTGCCCACGCTGAGGGCTGCATGGAATTTTGTGGCTCCCCTGGGGCTGCTTGAAGCAGCGCTGTGCCTGAGGCACACCCTTGCTGTCTCTAGAAGCACAGAAAGCTCAACAAGAGTGTCTGTGCTAGGATGGCCCCTGAAAGGATGTCCCCTATGTTTCCTCTCTTGTGCTGTTCATTTTTTTCAAACCTGCACTGGGGGCCCTCTGTCACTCAGCATAGTTTGCACACCCCAAAGAAGACTTTGCTCCTACTAAGAAGGCCTAAGAACTGGATGTGTGACTTCTCTGTGTGCAGGAGTTCCCGAGTACCTTAGGGGAATTGGGGTGCAAAAGGTCTTGCCTCCACTGTTGAGAAACCCCATGGGTATGGCTTCTGTCTAGCCCAAACAGAGGACTTCAGTTCTCCCCCTGAAAAAAGCAGTATCATGAGCATATGGTTAATGACTCATCCCAAGTGGAAAAACAGAGTTTGTTATATTTTATGAAAATTTTATACATCTAAGGTACTGTACATCTGTTGCTATTTAGGCTGACATGTATGTAGAGATTGGCAGAACAAGTTCTCTGTAGGGATGACTGAACTCCAAACCAAACCACAGAACTTTCAAACACTCAGGCTGCTTCTTGAAGGGGAATGAAGGGAAGAAAAAAAAGAAGAGGATGTTTTTCTGCTCTGTTGAAATGCTGCCTGACTGAGCAATATGCAAGGAAGACACTCTTCAGCTCTGTCTAATCTGTGATAGAACAGGGGCTTATTTATGGAGAGGAGCCTTCCCTCATCATGCTGCAAATCACTTCACAAGGAAGACCTTGTTGCTGCGCCAAGCTTTTCTCTCTACCCATGGCTCAGGGAAGGGTCAGAAAGTTAAAATCCTTGTCTGCATCCTACAGCTCCCCTCTGAATCCTGTCTTCTGGAACCTTTTCTCAGACCTGGTCCTGGCTCCTTCCTGTCTCACAGTGAGGCTAAAGGTTGCTCTTGGGTTGTTCTTACAACTTTCTGGCAGCAGTATCTGGGTGGCAAGAAAGCAGGGAGACTTACTGGTTAGCCTGGAAGTCTTCCGAGGCTTTCTGGGGAGGCGCTGAGTGACTTGACTTCAGTGGAAAGTCATATTTTCCTCCCTGCATCTGTAAAAGTTTCTGTGGACTCCAGTGCAAAGTCCCCTGGGGTGGAGGACTAAGTGCTGAGAACAACTGAGGACATGCCTGCTCAGTCCAGCTTGCTTCTCTGTGAAGAGGAAGATGAAGCAAGCGGTAAAGAAATGTTTGCTTAAACATCTCTTATTTATTAGCCGTGTCAGCCCAGTCCTGCCAGGATAATTACAATGGGCAGAACAACTATCCCTCATCCAGCTCTCAACAGTCTGCGTCTGCTCAGGGTTCCTTCAGTTGTAATCTGTTTCTAATCTAACCCCTAGAGCACAGGGACTGGAAAATAAAGTCCTTCTCCTACATACTGTGTTGTGAGGAACCCTGCTGTCTTGTTGTGTGTTTCTGGGACAGATTAACATAAGAATGTCCACGCTGGATCAGACCAAAGTCTGTACAACCCACTGTATAACAGTGTCCTGTTTCTTATAGTAACCAAAGCAGAAGCCTGTGAAAAGGTATAAACTGATATCTCCACTGAGTGCTCTCCCATCCTCCAGCCATTACTAAGATAGAGCTTTCTGGACTAGTGTTTTCTGCAGATTTATTGATCTTCAGTGCATTTGTCTGCCATGAAATTGCAGTCTCCCCAGGAAGCCATCTGAACTTCTCAAGTCTGACACACCTTGCAGTAAGAAGCTCTAAAATTCTTTGTTTTGCTTGCCTTGAGCCTGCTTCCTGTTATTGCCATTTGATGCCACAATCTTAATGCTGATGAGAAGGAGCAGTGTGTGTTCAGAAAGCAATCCTTGCCCAGAAAACTTATGTGACAACAGGGTTACCAGCAAAGATGGAGAATTATTTGTTGGAAGTGACAGTTGAGAATGGTCATTGGCTGATACTATTATTTTGCAAATATGGCAGAGATTTGGTTTGGTCTGGTTTAGTTCAAATGGCAGGGTCAGCAGGAGAGCCCACATGGTTAACTCTATCACAGAGCATTTAAAACCATTTTGGTGGAAAGAGCAGTATGATCATGGTAATACTGAACATGATGGTCAGAATCAGGAGGTTGTGCAGACAAGGAATAGGGGTATGGGGTGGATGACCTGGTGGGAGCTGATATGAAGACACTTTCAGAACCCATTTCACCCTCTGCTGGAGCGGCAGGAATTGCAGCAACCCATAAATCTGCCTGTCCTGGTTCTACTGCTACTTGCACTGCCTCCAGGTTTGAGACAACAGGGCATAGTGCTTTCTTGATTTCCACCCAACAGAATGGCAACTTACAGGCACTTGACTTTTCTTAACATACTTCCGTCTATTTTTTTAAATTTTTTTTAATATGAAGAAGATTTTTCCTCCTTATTTTTTTTAAATGTTTTTTTTTTTCCTTTCTTTTTCCTCTTTCCTCTTTTTTAAACAAATGCCTTGAAATTAAATTTGGTAGCATATATCCATGGTGTTGACCTATCAGAATAATAATAACACAGTTTCTATACAGAAATAGCTTGGCCAGAAGCTTTCTGGCTAGCAAAACAAGAAGAATAACTCTGTTGTCCCCACCCAGTACATAGTAGACATATAACAACATTATGCAATTTGACAAGGCTTGCAGCTCCACCAGCAAAGGCAAAAACTAGAATGATCCCTTTGTTGCTGTTGCTAGAGATTATAGCACCATAGGACACAACAGTCCAACAATGTAGTGCAAGCCAGATTTGCACTTAAAGACATTGTGGACATACTTCACTATTACAGCTATCTAGTATTTCTCATAAAAGCCCCTCATTTATACTTTGTCTCAGACTGTCTCTCTCCCAGATGTCAGAGTTTGGCGTGATATCTGAAATGAAGAACATCCATCCCTGAAGACCAGTGTTTTTATAGGCTTGAATACGTTTTAAAATATAACAAATTATCTTTCTTTATAGGCTTAGCAGCAGGCACAGTCTACCAAATCCTTTTCAGTAAGCAGCAGTGCCTCAGAACCTAAGGACTTTTTGGGAAGCAAGTTTCTTGTTATTAACCATTTGGATAAAGTCAGGCTTCTTGCTGCCTCCTGAGGTGAACTGTAGCAAATGGAACAATGCTATGAAAAGAATAAACACAGAACAAACAAATCCAGCAGTGTTTCTGTTGCTACCTCTGATGACTATTGCACCATATAGAAGTATTAGGCAACTTGGATAACCCTTCAAGTATTTTAATTCCATGACTTTACATCTGAAACTGATAAAAATGTTGACTGGAGTGGTTCAAGAATGTGTTTGCATGAATAAAATAGTGGAAAATAGATTTAACATTCACACAAATAATCTAATTCCCTTCTTGGAAAAATTCTGATACTGTAATTTCTGCACTTCTTTGACTAAAATTTGGCTGTAGTGAAGCAAATGGCTAATCTCTGTCTTGGCCTTCTACAGTGATAGAAAAAGAGAATGATTCTGATTTTTCTATATTAAAATAACACTTTCTGAAGCAGGTAAAATGCTGGTAATGTACCTAATTTAGCAAGAGATTAAAAATTAAAAGGGCTGCTACAGATCATCGGAACAATGAGGCTTGTCACTGAAGACAAGTAAAGGTGTAAGCTGACCTGCTCAGCTAAGGCCTGAAAGAAATTTCAGTCACCTAGGACATGGAGAAGTTAGTTAATTATCATACAAGGAGAAAACTTTCTGTGCAGTTGGGGCAGAGTTGTAGTGTCATCCACTGTAGCAGATAAGCAGCCCTGTATTCATGAGGTATGAGGTAGGTGTTACAGCCATCTCTTATCCTAGCAAACTGTCTTCAGAAGAGCATTCCTGACACAAGGAACAGTGCCCATACCTACCTCAACTGAACGCCACAGGAAGTTTCACTAAAACTGTATTTGCTCCTCTTAGTTACGCTTTGCTTTTGTTTCATTATCAGGGTAAATGCAATTATTACAATATAAGTTATGAATTTTTGCTATGTCAGTGTATAAACCAAAAGGATGGCATGTCCCATGAATAATATTCTGTTGCTGGACTATTTTCATAATGTTGGATTAGTTGTCTTCTAATGATGTCCAGTTTGATTTTCTCTTTTTAATCTCTATCCTTGACACTATCCAACCTGAATGCCTGCAGCAACCACTTCTATCAGCTTCCAGTCCTGTACACGTAGAGCATTACTGCACAAAATAAAATAAAATAAAATAAAATAAAATAAGAAAAATAACCCCTTAAAACGAGAAACCCAGTCAAACAGAGCGGGTTCTCAGAGCAAATGGGTTTGCCTCAGCTTGGCACTTTGAAGTTTTCATTTCATTTGCTCCAAGCTATGGCCTTATCTTGGTCCTGTAGTGTTCATAACTCATGCACAACAAATCTGAGAATATCATGTCGTTATTTTTTGTTTCCAGTATGTTGTGATAGCCACCTGTGCTGAGAACACACTTCCTATTTCAGCCTGCTAGGTACCTTTTTCTTTTCTTCAAAATATTACAGAAATCCACTCCTCAGTTCTTCCTCCTTCTCCACAGATACTATGTTTTTCCTTTCCCTTTTCTCTCAGTGCTGGTTGCTATTTGTTTTGATGTCTTGCTTGCCACCTCTTCCAGGTTTCTTTTCCTCAGTCTTCCCATCTTTTCTTCTTGCTTGTTAGTGTGGACTTGATATTTCATGGGCTTCTCCCTTCTTTGCAGCTTTCAGGAAAGATCTTTACTCAGTTTTGCATCCCCATGAATCTCTGAATCACAGAATCACCAAGACTGAAAAGACCTCAAAGATCATCCAGTCCAACTATACACCTACCACCAATATTGCCCCACTAAACCATGTCCCTCAATGCAACATCTAAATGTTTCTAGAACATCTCCAGGGACAGTGACTCCACTGACTCCCTGGACAGCCCTTGCCAATGCCTGACCACTCTTTCAGAGAAGAACTTTTTTCTAATATCCAACCTGAGCCTCCTCTAGCACAACTTCAGGCCATTCCCTCTTGTTCTATCTCTACTTATGCAAGAGAAGAGTCTGACTCCCACTTCACCTCCTGTCAGATAGTTGTGGAAAGTGTTAAGTTCTTCCCTGAGCTTCCTCTTCTCCAGACAGAACTCTCCCAGCTTCCTTAGCCTCTTCTCATGAGACTTGAAAGCTGAAGAGGACAACCATCACATCAGACACTTTTTTGTTGAATGTGTTTGGGGTTTTTTAGTCTGTTCTTTGGTTATTTGCACTCCAAGCTCTTACAGTATGCACTGTATTTGTTTTGTTTTCATTGTTGTGTGGAAGTTACTCAGGAAGATTACATATACTATCAAAAAAGCCATTTCCTGTATAGTCTCTGTCTTTTCTCCAAAAAACTGACTGTCTAATTTGAAGCCTTTTGTGTTTCAGTTTCAAAGGAATAAAACATTTTTAAATATTCTCAGACCTTTGCTGGTTTAGACCTTAATTCCATAGTCATAAGTCTACTTATCCATCCAGCTCTTGCCAAGATTACCAGTGTCACTCATGTTCTTCAGGTGGGTTTGCTCTTCCTTAGTAATGCGGAGTTTGACTCATACAAGTGAAAAAGTACTGTTACCACTGGAGAGCACTGTTATACAGCTACAAATACCAATTTATGTCCTTCAGCTCCCTACTCAAAATCGCCTTCTGTTCATTGCTTGCTACATCTAGCAAGTATTTGACCACCATTGGTTATTTGAAGAGCTGAAGAAAGTTTTTCTGATGCTCCTTAGAGCTGCAGACTGTTATGCTAATTTCCACATTACCTGTCTTTGTGTGCTGATGGGACAACAGTCTTAAATATGTTTGCCATCAGAGGTGGTCTCAAAGCACAGGAGACCTTTCAAAGTTTTTCATGCTCTCCTAACTCATACACAGAAAGAGCTAAGACGTCCTTTTACCAGTGGTAATTATTGCATGCATCCATTTCAATCACTTCCCCTCCACTTTCTATTTTTCAAGGAGAGGAGCAGCTATACTCTTGAGCTAAGCAATCAGTGACAACTTTCCTGAAATTTACCCAACTCAATATTACAGTGTAGATGACTCTGAACTGGGTTTTCAGGGACGTGTTTGATTGCAGATGATAATGCTCCTGACTGCCAAGGAGCAGTTGCAGTTTCTCAGGACACTGATGGTACCTGTTACATGCCATCAAAGCTGAGTCATCTCTAGGCTGAAGCAGCCCCAGTCCTGCAGCTTTTCCTTAAAGCAGTTCTCCATCTCCAGCTATCCCGATAGTATTAACTGAACTCACTCCATTTCACCACTTCTGTAGTGGAAGGTCACAACTGGGCCGTCTTTCAGAGGTTGTCCAACAATTGCTGAGTAAAGAGGAGCAACTGCTTTCACTGAGGGCGTTACTGCACTCCTGTTGGCAATGCCCAAGATGCTGCTGGACCAGGTACCCCAGGTCCTTTGAGGCAGAACTGATCCCCAGGCAGCCAGTCCCCAACCTCCTTTGCTTCCTTTCATGTCTGTGGTGGTCTAAATCAATCATTTTAGTAACTGGCTGGAGCTGGCTTGGCTTGGGATTCTCTGGACTCGATGTAACATCCGGCAAAAATACCCAAAGCAAATTTCATCCACTCTGACGGGATATTTTGTACCATCGGCTGAAAACAGAAACCGGCCAGGATTGCGACCAAGTCTTGTGAAGATATATTTCTAATGGCAGAACCCTCTATCACTCCAGACATACTCTGAAAATTATTGCGATCCAGACTGAATATGAATCAGTGGTCATTAAATCTTGCATTGTGAGTACAAGAGGCCAGATGATACATTTTGCCAAGGTCTTTCCAGTACTTGCTGGAATGTAATGGCTCTTTAGGCTCTTTTGAGTGATGCATGTCACATATTGCACATATAAAAATGCACGAGCACTCCACGTGATCATACCAAACCTCTGAGGATTTCTTTGGCTTTTCAGTTGCTGAGCTCAGATCCATGAGTGGGACACAGTTCTTCATTTTTCGGCTTGCATGGAATTGCTGACTTGTTTAATTTAAGAATTATTGGTGGGATTTTCAGAAGGGCCTTAAGTGACTTATGAACATAAGCCCCATTGAAAGTCGAATCCTACTTTCCATAAATATCGACCATATTTCTTCTGGTAAAATGTTTCTGGCTCAAGGGCCTCCTGCCAAAAACAACCTGTCTCTATTTCTAGACAACTTCACCCTGCATTTTTGATATGTGCAATGTCCCTGTGGAGCAGAGCGTTGCAGGCCAGGAAATGAGTGTGGAAACAAAAGGAACGTAGGAAGCACTGTGGCCATGTCTGACCTGGGGGACAAGACATGGCGGGCTGTGGCTGGGCTGTGAGAGCTGCCTCCCCGGGCCTCTAGCCAGGAAACTGAGCACAGGCAAGAACAGGAGCCCCCGCATTCTTTTTTTTTCCCTTCATTGACAGATAACTGTTTCTAGGGAAAACAACACAGAGGCAACAAAACCTATCAGTAACAGATCACGACTGTTTTTCTGACCGGTTTCCATTGTCTGTCACCCAGGAAGCAGGTTAGCTGCTTGACACAGAACGTGAGCAGTAAGAAACTGGAGTCAAATAACCTGTAGCTAGAACATGGAGGAGAAGGAAGAACATTCTATTTCCCTCTTTCCTTTCTCTTGCTGCTACCTTAACCAGCAGTTCACTTGGACAGTTGATCCTTCCCCTTGCACACATGGGTTGTTAACCATTTCTCTGACCACTGTACCGGATTTCCTGAGAGACTTGAATGCCCAGACTAAATACACCACTGACTCAGTTCTTTAAAGCAAACAGGAATTCAGGATAAGCAGGATGAAATAGGATCTCTAAAGGGAAATGCTACTGCTTCATCAGCTGGAAAAGCAAATGTTTGCCAGTGTCCTTCTGTGATCAGAATCTCATCAGCATGGGTATTCATTATGGCCATCATCAGTTTGGCAGGGAGAAGTTTGCTACAGCGCTAAAGTACCTTCCATCTTTAAAACAGCTGGATACCACTTCCAAAATACTTCTTAATATTGCCTCATCTTAGACTTCTCCAACCATCCAGAGAGTCAAAATGGCTTCTTGCTTTGTAAAAATGTATGTCCATACCTTGGAATGTATGTACTGTGATGACAAGACATTTAACATACAACTAGTAGCAAATAAAACAAATAGGAAAATTGTCATCACTGTGGATAGGCATGGTGCAGTAGAGACTGACTAAATAGGAGTAGGCTTTTTGGGATATGATATAGTATTTAGAGGTGTGTTAAGCTCTTGTCTTCTTGTCATCCCTGTGGAGCATCGGAATGGAAGAGGCTTCAGCTCCTTCAGGCATGGGCATTCCCTTACAGAGAAAATGAGCATGCAATAATGAGGGAGAAAAGATGAGCCTCCTCAGTATCACCTGTAGACTGAGTCTGGGTTTCCCAACTCTGAAGTTCAAATGTGGCTACCTATGCGATCTGTTTCCACCTTGCTATATGTAAAAGACCACCCAAGAGGCTGGTGAGTACAGGTTCTCTTTGTGTGGAAGAAGGAAAAGAAGACAAGAAAAAAATAACAAAAAAATAACAACAACAACAACAAAAAGAAAGAAAGAAAGAAAGAAAGAAAGAAAGAAAGAAAGAAAGAAAGAAAGAAAGAAAGAAAGAAAGAAAGAAAGAAAGAAATTCATCTTTCCTCAGCTTCTATTTTATTATTATTTTTTTTTTTTATTTTTTTTTTTTTTTTTTGAGAAACAGTATACTACATTTCTGTTTTACTTTCTTAACAGATAGCAGGAGACTTTGTAAAGGTTATTTTTGGAACCCCTACCTCTCACTCTTTCCTGAAGCCCCGGTCAGGTCAGTGACACTAAGGAACAACTATTTGTACCAGACAAACTCTGCCTCTCAACCTCTGTGTCCTGTGGAGCAGGCACTGTTGCTTGAAAGAAGAAATCTAGCAGGGCTTGTTTGGGGGTTCAATTTGTTTCCTTGTTTCCCCTTAGCAAGAGACCATGGTGATTAGCAACATTAATCGAGCTGCACAGAATCTCAGGCTCCCCTTCAGGGAGCTGCAGAGATACGGATGCCAGCTGAGCTTTGCCAGGCTGTGAAGTTCAAGGGCTGGGACTCAGGGCTGGTAGCAGCAGTGTGGGTCAGAGTCTTTGACGCGTGATCCTCCACCTCTGACTCAGGTGCCCACATGCTCTCACGTACAGATGCAGGGCTGGCTCTGTGCCTGTCCCCAGTGTGAACATTGCCTAATGTAAGACAGGCACACACTTGCACGAGCAGTCCTGAAATCTCAGCCCTATCGTCTGAAGCAATAGCCTATCTGGCCTCCTGTGCAGCTGTGGGCACTTAGGAGTGCAAGAGGGGCAGGATCTTTTATTTTTTCATCTCAGAGTGCTTTGATCTTAAACCTATAACCTGGGGGAGGAATACTCAGGCAGTTCCCTCTTGTGTCCCATATTTTTAAGGTATAGTGGGAGACTTCATTATGATGCTACTTCTTGGCTTCCCTCTTCCCTCCCATGATCAGTGCTGTGAAAGAGCCTGCCTATGGAAGTTTATCACCTGCTTTCCAAGTGTGCATTTGAAATGAGCCTGTGAACCACTTCCTCAGGCTGATGAAGAGCTCCCTAAAAAACTTCCACCACCTCAGTGGGATGAAGGCCCTTCTCCTGCTGGGACTCTCCCAGGGTCACCTTTTGGTGTTAGCACCCCCTCTGGGGGTTGGAGGGACCATGCAGAAATGGCAACACCTGGATGGCAGCTGTGGAAGCAGGAACTCATCTTCGTGCACTCAACAGATGCCCATTCCTGTGTGGCTATGAACAGCTCACTCTTAGCAACAGGTGGGATGGTGGCACCATACCTACAATGCTCAATCACTATCAGCATCTGGCTATTTCATTTATTTGTAGTTGCAGCCTTAGAAAGTCTGGAAAGGGTTTTTCATGCTAAATGAATTATGTTTCAGCCCAGATCCACATTCACAGAGTAATCTGCTGGTTTCCCCTTTTTACAGAATGTCATATTCTGTTTACAGGTGGCAGCGAACACCTACTGTAATCATTGAGCTTGCATAAATGTTTTATACATAAGCAAATGCCATAGATGGCCAAATGCTAGCAAATGCCTAAACACACGTGTCCCTAAGTTATTCAGGTTAGTTAAAGGTGATGACTTGGTAACAAGTGGTTGGAAAGATAAAACAGCACTACCAGCTTAAGTAAAGCAAGTGTACTCACAAAGTGTACTCACAAAGAGGTGATTCTCAATGATTTTTCAAGTCTCATGTCATTTAAACATCCTGATCCATATGTTGTTTTTCCACGCTGCATAGAAAAAAAGGTCTTCTCTCAAACTGGCTCCTCCCATGTGGGAACTTCCCCTTGTGCCTATGAGTCTGCAATGTTGGACACACTGGTCTGCCTGCTCTGCTTGGAGAGGAGCCACCCCTGCACAAGCCTTCCAATTTCAGGGTGGGAAGGGAAACCTTTGGGCCAACGCAATCTCTAGTCACAAAGTGCCACCTCACTGTGCTGCAGGATGTACCTGATCATAGAATCATAGAAATGTTTGAGTTGGAAGGGACCCTTAAAGGTCATCTACTCCAACTGCCCTGCAATGAGCAGGAACACCTACAACTATATCAGGTTGCTCAGAGCCCCATCCAGTCTGACTTTGAGTGCCTCCAGGGATGGGGCACATACCTGTGCGGGATGTACCCTACTGATCTGCACTCTTCCCAGGCTGGGTTTTGTGATAGGAACAACTGCCACATCCAAGTGGTATGGACCTGCATACGCAGTTTTGTTCCTGAAGTCACCATGCTCTAACATGAAGAAACCTGAGCTGGAAGCCCTGCCTTACACATCTGACACCCAGCCTACTCTGCACATTATCCAGACATTATAATATCAGGGTACTAAAACCTGAATGTTTCAAAGAATCTTATGCTCCTTTTCTTTTTGGCTTCTCTGAAGTTTATTTAAGTCAACACCACACATTTTAAGCTAGTATCCACTGAGTTTTTGTTACAATACTATACAAGGATTTTCTTACTTCTGGTCCAATCTTTGAGAGAAGATAGTCTACAACAGAATGTATCCTGATCCAACTGTTATGAATTACGTGAATCTGTTTATATAGATGTTTACACAATGTTTGTTAATTGTAATTACTTATCATATTTCAAGGCAGCTGCAGCATGGAAGAGATCTACTAAATGGTTACCATTCTTCAGAGATGCAGTGAGCACCTGTTTCTAAAGAAAGACCCAACATAAATATCTACCAAAGAGATTCCCCTATGGAAGCAAGCAATTGGAATGTGAGTCTGCTCCTGGCAACCCCATTCCAGCCCCCACTACCATTGCAGATGTAGGTGCCATTAGCATGACAGGGTGGAAGAGGAATTTCAGCATGAAGTGTGGCAGAGATGAGCTGGAAAAGGAACATGCTACACATCCCCTGCATTTCCAGCCTTCCTCGCCCAGCTCCCTCCTGCCTCTAGCAAATGTTATTTCCTTTGGCTTCGATGTGTGGGTGCTGACAAAATGCAGACCTACAGCAATGTTTTTTTCCACTTGGGGAGATAGGAAGGCTTGAATTAAGCCATCCCTGTTGATATTTGCACTGTGTCGTGTTTGTTTCTTATTTTTGTGTAACTTTCAGCTCTGCTAGTTCAAACACATTTACTTCTCCTGCTCACCCAGCAGCAGCTCGCCTTTGTCAGCTTCTTGCTTCTGTCACTGCTGGCTGTGTGAAGATTGTTCTTTGCTCCACATCAAAAGCAATTTGGAGCTCATATCCTTAAATCTTCGTCAACTAGCTGTGCTTATACTGCTTCAGTACAGACAAAGAAGTCTTTAATTATTTCATTTTAAATTTAATCTTGTCTTACAATCATAAGGTATCCTTAGTTGGAAGGGACCCGTAAGGATCATCAAGTCCTTGTAATTCAATCCACTTTCCCACTCACCATCAGTTGCCTGGATTAAGCTACAAGCTGTACTTGCATTATCCAAGAACCAGAAGAGCACGAGAACTTGGCTGGACAAAAGGTCTGTGTGTGCAGCTTGTCTGAGCTCATTGGTGAATGCTGGCCTCTGCCACCCGCAGAGCACTCTACAGCTCCTGGGTCAGCGTAGTGCAGTGTGGTCCATTCAGATTGAATACTTGGTCATTATGTTCCATGAATTTTCCCAAGGATTTCTTTTCAATCCATTGACTGTCTAGTTTTCATTCTACCCTGTGGCAAGGATCTTCACAGCACAGCTAGATTTTGGATGGAGAATTACCTCCTTTTGTCTGTGTCAAACCTGTTAGCATGATGTTCCTTCACTGAAATATTAGCACTGTGTTATAGCACTTATGACTCCATAAACTAAGAAAAAAAAAAAGTTAATCATTTTAGTGAGAAAAATAAAGTGGCCCATAATGAATATGTCAAGTGTATATCACAAATCAAAGCTGACAATTGAATGTCTGAAAACCTGATGTTGCATTTTTTCCCTTTTCTTTAAGATCTTTGAACAAATCTTTGGGGGCTGGCAACATCTGAAAGTGCTTAGGTGAAAGTGGCATGAAAAGGTGTGATCAAAGCCATTTTCTTAGCAGACATAAAAACCATAACCTATCTGATTTAAAATAGGGTAAGCAAAACCCTACTTGCCTGCTGGAGAAGATTCCATTGAAACTAGTTGTAGCTATCATGAGGCTCAAGAAGCATGCTTGGGACGCTGGAGATTTGGATCTAAAGCGAACCTTCACCAACAGGCATTTAAATACGCTAGAGACTTGGAGTCTTGCAATGTTATGATGTTATGTATATGAAGAAAACTCATTTTAAATTATGCAGTCTGATGTTAGGATGAAGTTAAACTGCATACAAAATAATAAATTTCATTATCGGTTAAAAAATCACCCCGCATTTTAAAAAGATGTTCATAGGGATCTAGCAATGTAGGTTAAAAGAGGAAGAAAAAACCCAACTTTTTAGCAAGGTACAAAATAATGCGTTTAGCTTCAGGCATTCTTTAAACTGCCTCTTTTTTAGGAAGTGAGCACAGATGTGTGAGGTTCCTGATTTAGTTCCAAGCCAATACTCTTAATTAACTTCAAATTGTTTAAATATATAACATTTCAGCTCAGGGAAGATGCATCCTGGGGGTGCACTGTGCTGCACTCAGGTGCCCCCTGTTCTCAAGCACCACAAACTACTGTGATGTTCCATCTTATGTCCTAGTTTGGCAAATTGTTTCTGTGCATGTGTGTATGTGTGCTCTTTGGGCACATAAATAAAGCCAGAAGGGTGTTCACATTGGGAGGGGTGACTGGGAAAATAAATACAGATATAGGTTGAAGCTAGAAAATAACATTTGGTCATAACTTCACATTACCCTGGGTATGTCTAGGTAAAGGAGACTGCTACTTATGAAAGACATGGGGGCTCTGGGTGAGAGAGGCTGATGCTAGAATAGAAATGGAGGGTAAATAGGGAAGGAGCAGGCAGAGGAGACTGAGCTTAGCTGGGATATGTTTTAGCGGTGCATGAAAAAGAAACAAAAAAGAAAAAAAAATAATCAGTATTTTCTGCTACATTGTACTGGTACATTATCACTATAACTCCAGTATATTCAGGAGAGTTGTTCATAGCTAAAAGTGCTACATATGGATGACCAATCAACCCTCCAGTTTCCAACTACTGTTTTTGGACTACCTGCAAGGTAAAAACCTACAGACATTGCCATCCAGAATGCCATACTTTGAGGAGATCCCCAAGCTTGAAGCTAGACATTAAGATCTGGATTGTTGTGTCAGGGTGGTATTATGCTATTAATAACTTCTCAGTTAATTAGCCCTTGAAAGTGGCTGTACTAACCCAGCTGTATGGCTTTGGAGGTCCTACACAGCATTTCTGCATAGGACTGTGCTGTGTCTTACCTTGTGGATGTACATCATCTTTTAAACCAAAGAGAGATTCATCTTCCCCTTATGCCCACTGTGTAGCATGGGTGGGCTGCTGGATTTTGGTGGGAAGAATGCTCTGTGCTGCCCAGAAGTGAACTCTTTCACTTATCGAGGAGCATGAGAAAGACCATGGGAGTGAAAGGAGATGGCCCTAGCAGAGGTCTGCAGTGAGGGCCTGAAAGAGTGAAAAAATAGGTCATGCATTTTCTGCCATGGGGCTAAAAGAAACAGGCTCAAAAAAAAACAAAACAAAAAGAAGAATTTCTTCATGCAAAGTGTAGCTAAGAAAGAAAACTTGTGTGTGCTAGACATCTATAAAGGAGCAAGAACCAAATTTGATGAATAAAGAAAAAGTTGCCCAAAGCTGTCACTTTTGGCAGTAGAAGTTCTAGGGCAAGAAATTCAAGGCCAACAAACTACAGCAAAAAGTTGCTGTACACTGGCCTAACCTTGCCAGTTTTCTCCACTTACCTGCTTCTGATCAATGCTGCTGGCAGGTCCCTGGGTGAGGTGAACCTAAAAATAAAGTGCCTCAGTTGAAAGCATTCAGACAGTGGACATATCATTGAAAAAGACAGAATTACCAGAACCAGGACAACAACAATAAAAAATAATGCAAAGTTGGGTGACTTTTTGTGCAGGGGTTTGTCTACAGCGCAGAAGAAATGCATGTCACCAACTCCTGGCTTACACTGAGAAAAGCAAATAACATAGCCCAAACAGGCTCAGAGACAACACATTTCTTAGATAATGTTTAGGCTATCTATCTCAGAACAAATTTGGTAACAGCAGAAAGGCAATTTCTATACCAAGACATTGAGTATCTCATTGCGAGTAAAATGAAAGACAGTTCAAGCATGTGTTGTCACAGATATAATAGCACAAGCATATCTATCCTCAACAAAATCTCTTGCTTAGTAACACTAAATACATCAAATAGCATCTAGAAGGAAAAAAAACTTGGTTAGAGTTGTGGTTCTGTATACTCAGCGCACTGATAAATACCTCTCAGGCTTTTGAAGTTGCACTTCCTCCCTATGCTGAAATTCAGGAGAGAATGATAATTAGCAATCACTCCCTCAGAAAAGGTCTGAAGATTTTCAGAGTGTCTCCTACCTTCCTAAGTCTGACAGGAGCCAGCCCAGAGAAAAGATGCGCATTAAATAAATATGGGTAATATTACAATATCATTCATGTGTTCAGGCGCTCTTTTGAACAACCAAGTGAGCCAGAAATCTAATGAACAAACTGTTGAATATAACCTCTGGATAACCCTTTAATCTTCACTTCCATTCCCCTTGAATGTCCGAGGAGAGAACATGAGGAGACAGCAGATTGAAGGAGCCTGACCAAGGGAGTGACTGGCAGACAGTGAGGTATGGATGTTTCGTTTGCAAATTTTTGCAATTAAGGAAGTGTTGAAAGATTTTGAAAACATGTTATCATTGAGAGAAGAGAGGCTCTTAGGATTTAAAAGTCCGATGATCTGTAAACAGGATAAAAGACTGACTGACTTTGGTTGATGATAAGTCAAGACTTTAATTCAGACTTCCTCCCAAAACAACACTAAAAGCATGAGCTGTCATTCTTGTGCAGTCATTCTTCTGACAATGCCACAGCCATGGCCTGAGAATACCAAACCAACACATACCGTAACAACAGGGCACTGTCGGGAGGAGCTCTAAAACCCCATCTGATGCCCCTAATGTTGTCAGAGAAGTAAGAGGTGCTGAAGGAGAAAGGAGATATACCCGCAGTGAGCAGAGAAAAAAGACTCTGGGGATGGCTTCATGGGTTATTACCATGAGAGGGGAGGCAGAAGTAAGAAAAAAAAATCAACTATTGATGAGGGAAAGTTGTGAATAAGGTTGGAAGATTTACAAAGGACTCACCAGAAGCTAACACCTAATAAAAAATATGATCTTTCACTTTATGTCAGAAAATTGAATTAAGCCAAACAGTAAAGATGGCTGGAAATAAAATGTGTCAAAGGATGACAGTATCAGCATGAAATCTTAAGTTTATCAAGAACAGTGGCCTAGACACCAAGTCAAATGCAGATTCACAAATGTAATTAAGAAAATCAGAACTGTCCTCTGTCAATCATTAAACAATTGAAGAATAGAGAGTAATGAGGGGAAAGAGAGAATGGCAGTGAAGAAACAAGGAGAAATCTAATCATTCCCTTCTGCAAAAAGGCAGAATGACTCCAAAAGATGCATATTTCCCTGAAATAAAAACATCCTACCATGTCTTTCGACTTTCAGATCCTCTAGGTCTCATTTGCTGCAAAAATAGTTGTGCTTCCACTTGCCCTGTCCCTTATTTACACAGAAGAGCACACCTTGTCTTGTGAAGGTGCTGCTGTACAGTGTCTGCATGACTTGATCTTGCCAGAGTGGTTGTTTCAACACTGTGGCCTCATTTTGTTACTGAAATTTCAGCCACTTGTCTGAACAAATGTATCCATACATAAGGAGGAAAAAGGCTGAGTGAGACCAAACACTTAGAGGAGATCATGAGACTGGGGACTTCCACCAAGACTGGGTGCAACAATGCAGTCTGTATGGCCAGAACTTTGAGAATTGTTATCGCCTTGGAACTGCTTTACATTACAAATCTCTGTGCAAATCTTTGTACATCATTCCCCACAGTCCGTGCAATAGCAATGATTTGTATATTGTATGGTGGAAATCCAGCCCACTGACAAAGTTAAGAGTATCGTTTCTGCTACAGATTCTTCAAAATATGCTTAGAAAATAGCGACTGAGAGAAACATCAGAAAGCAGCCCGTACAATCCTGTGCCTACTTGATATCTGGAGGTGTGCTCAAAAGACAGGTGCACAAGCATTTTCCCTGTAAAAAGAATTGCAGAATTTTGTCTTCTCTTTGTCCAACAAGTGCAATTTCCTCATTGATCGCTAGGATCAGATGCGCCAGGAAAGGCAATTTGTTCTTGGAAATTTTTTTTCCAAATTGCAGCTAGGGATTGGGATACTACTGTTACAAATGATTGCTTGCTACAAAACCCAGCCGTTTTACACTTAAAAATAAATGCAGATTGAAATGTCTCAATGTATTTATTTTACCCTTTAATAAACCGCATTTGTGTGCTTACCATTAACCTTCCCATTCAAATGTCATTAGCTGCTAATTAAGATGTTGATATGCTGATTGTATATCTTGCAGTGGAGATGATTTGCAGGCACTTACTAGGTGTTTATCAAACTCCAGCACACGTTTTGGTTTAGCATAAGCACGACACATTTAATTTACTGAACGCTGTCACAGTTCTTCAATTTTTTTTTTTTTTTCTAATACATAACGAGAGAAAGAAGGGAAAAGCATGGCAAATTGTCAGGAGTCATTTCAGAAGAGTAAAAAGTACAGTAAGTGATGTAGGATGGAGTCAGTGGTGTGCCTACAGCTTTTGCCTCTGATTTCAATAAGCCTTACTTAGAAACTTCTAAAAAGATCTGAGCATACTAATAACAAAATGAAGCCCTTTTAATTTGTCTACAACTTACGATGTCCCACTAGTCTAGAATGGAATGCTCTGCAGTGCTAAAGGTTTGTTTCAAGCCATATGCTATCACCAAGAAGTGTTTAAATCAAGGAAAGGCAGACGGGATTCTGCTTGTGCAAAAGCAGTTCTGCAACGCAGGGTACGTTTTCACAGGACTTTTTAATATAATTTATGAATATTTGCTCGCAACATAATTGTCTTTTCTGCTGACATTTTCAAAGCAACACTGTGATTTGTTGGGTCTCCTGAGAGTCCAAGTACAAAACTGATAATTATATTAAATATACATAGACAATAAAAAGTGTGTTTACATAACTATGCCCATAAATATCTGATTGAACAGTCATTGTTCTCAAAACCCTTTTAAGCAGCTCTCAGAGGGATCCAATTCTAATGACATGATGGTTTAAAAGATGTTGCTCAGTCTTGTTCCATATTTAATTAACTTTCCTTTTTTTAAACTTGTGATGGTGGAGACAATAACAAATAGCTCTGAAAGGAAAGCAAGCTCTGAAACACGAATGAGACCTTGTCGGGCTTTTGTGTGCCACACACAGCAGAAGATCTGTGCACACAGGTTGGTGGCCGGGGACCCCTCTGTTCCTGGGGGACTGCATTACTGCAGCACTACAGCTCGCTGCGACTACTAACAACAGCAACAACGATCATAATAATTAAAGAAATCTTCCACGTACAAACAAGGGAAGCAGCATGGGGAGGGAAAAAGGATGCATTAAATAGAGGTGGTAAAAAAGGTCTGATCTTGTTTATTTTCGTGCTGCTACAGAGCACTGAAGCAAATACTTTAAGGAGAATGGCACATTGCCCACTAAGATGTAAAGAGCGTGCAAGCATTAATTGAGCATCAGTGTATGACTGAACACATTAAACAGGAATCGAGGTAACATTTCCAAATCCAGGGATGGTCCAGCTCTACAGAGCCCTTCCCTTTGCCTCATCTCATCACAGCTGTAACAGCAGCACAATATTCTGTTTTTACACTCAGCTATTTTTAATTGTCACCAATTATAATTCATTTACTTTTATGTGTCCTACTTGTCACAATATTAGCATTTGTAAGTCTTTCCCTTTGCAGACTGTGAGAATCTGTTGTGACATCTCAATAAAGCAGGATTCAATCAAGGTGTGAATGAATTGTTAATCTTGTTATAAATAGAAGGTGCCATATGTTGGTACGGAAGGGATGTCTTTTTTGTGTGTGTGTGTGCTGAGGACAGCGGTAATGAAACAAAGTGAGTGGGCATGACAGAATTACTAATAAAAGTCTGGTCATTGAGAAGGGGAGAGGGCTCTGGCTCTTCTACACACTATCAAGGACATGAAAACTACAATGTGTCATAGACAGAGCCTTCAAACTATCATTTTTGGGGGGCTTTCGGACTAAGGTTAGCAACATAGCTCCTAAGTTAGGGAAAGCAATGAAAGCATTGTACTAGCAGTGAGATGAAGAAGTTGTGATAGCCTCTCTGGGAGCTGAAGCACCTCAAGTGTGCTGGGAAATCCAAGCTAGGCAAGTAGCTATGAAATCCTTAGTGCTGGTCAAAGCTCTTATTCTGGGGAGCTGATAACTGGTTTGTCTCAGTTCATCTTTTGTTCAAATAAAGAATCAGCATGTTCCCTCATAAATCCTATGCTCATATATCATCTATGTGGATTGCATCACTTCTGCAATTCACATTCCATTTCTACATTTTCTTTAGGTCTGTTATGTTTCCTAAGTGCAGGAGTGACAAACAAGCCAAAAGACTTATCATTATATTAAAACATTGCTTACGGTAAAACTCATGCCCACTTGAAATCTTGGGAATACAGCCAGTCTCAGAGAGAAAAGGATACCCTGTGCATCAGTCTATCCATGCAGCCTCTTGAATAGATTTATCCTTTCACATAGTGTTAAGGTTATTAGGAGGAGTTCCTTTTAGCTTTTGCTGACCCAGGATGGAGAAAGGCATGCCCTAGCTGAAATGTACATGTGCACAGGCAGGGAGCTGTGTCTGTTATTCCATTGGCAAGATGATCTGCCCCCATGTTGTTTTTTCTAAATGCTCTCGTCATTCCCCATGGAACGCATGGTTCTCATTGGGAAGTTTAAATGTCTTCAGTAATCTATTTAAACAGCTATTTAGGTATCACTGAGAAACCTGTTGCTTTGGAAAGGTAAGAGGATTCCAGCACTCAATACTAGCAGCCAGCTCTTAGAAGCCATTTGGGGCTGCCTGCGGCCACAAGACCCTTCTCTTCCCCTGTGCTGCACCGCAGAAGCAATCGATGCATAAAGTCTTCATCACATTTGCTGCTGCTCTGTTTACTGTTACTTTATTTACATATCTAGAAATTCAACATCTTTGCGTGTTTTGCAAGCTGTCATGACATGAGACACTAGTAATATGCTATGTTTTGCTTGCTAACATATTTTTGACATATTTTAGCTTTTGATTATAAGATTGCATCTTTCCCAGCTACCATCTGTCTCAACTCAGTGGCACTCTGGCATTTACAAAAACAGTAGGGTGTAATATTTCTTATATACTTGAACTCTACTAGAAGCATGTTATTTTCAGTCTTAACCAATATGTCACACTTTCACACATGAAGGCTGAAATGTCTTATATCCTTTAAGGTATCTGTCAAAAATAAAGAACACATCATCACATTCAATTTGGCTGAGATGAGTAATATATTAATGAGAATAAGAATGGGAACACTTTCTGACTTATAAATAGAACTGGCATTTTACAAGCCC
Organism: Perdix hodgsoniae; assembly: GCA_035772895.1. NCBI lineage: Eukaryota > Metazoa > Chordata > Aves > Galliformes > Phasianidae > Perdix > Perdix hodgsoniae. Next base: position 11,222,182 of record JAPSGF010000019.1, on the reverse strand, counting down.
TGCGTACTTGTGCCTGTATTTATCCTTTTGTCAGCACAAATGAGATTTTCACAAGAAACCCAGGAATTTCTTTTTTGTATTTGGCAAAATATGCACAGTATTCTCAAAGCTGGATTTTTAAACATGACTTATTTCTTTCTTCTACTATCTGGTAACCTGAGACTTTCAGATTTTACCTCTTCCCCTCTCTGTTCTCCATCTGTGGACAGTCAAAATGTGACATTCAGCAAACTGGAAATCACACTTTATATCTACCCTGACAGCAATAGGCATTTGGACTATGTGAAGTGCAGCTCTTTAACTACAGTACATCAGCAACATGGGTTTCATGGGATGAATCCAACAATTCAAGCAATAGGATAAATATTAAAATAGCTGGAAAATGTTTTATTTTTTGTTCCTGTTTTGTTGGTGAGCTTGTGTTGTGGGTGATACAGATAGGCAAGTTTAGCTTTTATCCCCTTTCTGCTCCTCAGAACTGCAGGCAGTCAGATCTCAGCCAACCTGTGATGTCTGGTGGTGGCTCCCCAGGGCCATGGTGACAGGGAACATCATCCTGCTGCATTTGCCAGCCCCAGTTCTGCTGCCCATGTTGGGAAAACAGTGTGAGGAATGGAAGGGTAGCAGTGCTACTGACAGAGTGACTGTTGCTCCTAGTAGTCAGTGCTAGACCCAACTCTATAAATAATATTGTGGATATAATATAACTATACACAGCGGTGATGTGTGGTGACTCTTCTGACAACCAACATGTCAACTGTACAGGTATGAAATCATTGCAAGTGCTTAAGAAGATAAACAAACTAGAAAACACTAAACACTACCCTGAAGCACATACTGTTTTGCAGTAGGCCAGCAGATCCGTTGCAACCAGAACCTTTAGTTAAATGTCCAGCTATGAGAAAAACGACCTACTGATTAGTATGGAGGTCCTGACACAATGGGATTCCAGATCTTGGTGGTCCTTGAGATACTTGAGGAGCAATGACAGTGGTACTGCTTTCAAAGGGAAAAGACAAGACACAAGCATGCTCACACATAATGGTAAACTGAATTTATTTCCTTTTGGAAAACAATTCCAGTAATCTCCAGGTTCAGATCGCAGAGTAAACATTAATAACAGTAACATACAGGTTAGTTCAACTGATTCAAGAATTTGGCCATGTGAAATCATTAAGGAAAGTCTTGAACACTCAAAGCTTCAAATGGTATCCAGAAAAAAAAAAAATTCTTTGACAATCTACATAACAACTATTGCATATATGGTAATGCTATCTGTCATATCGCAAGGCTTACAAATATATATACGGGCCTTATTCAACTGTGGGTTCCTGCTCTGTGAGAGAGAGTCTTCAGATTTTTTGCAAGAATCTTCAGCAATAAAAAATAGTCTTGGATTCATCCGTTTGTATACCAAAAGAGAGAGATTTCTAGACCAAAGTTTAAATGAAAAGAAGGCCAAACAGAGCTGTATTGGAACATAGCTATTACTTTCTCCCTCCTCCTTGAAAATGACACTTGTTCTTCAGCTATTTTTTTCCCCTCATACAGTATTATTATTATTTTTATCCTTCTTGAATAGGGCCCAAGTCCACTTGTCTTTATAAGACCATTTTAGTATCAGACAACATAATACATGTGCAACACTTTATATACAGGAAGTCTATCCGGTGCTCAAAAGTTCAAACACATGAACATCCAACAGTTTCGATAATACAAGTTTTATGGTACAATACAATGTTTCTGAATAATATACATTAACAATGAAAGTTTCGTGCAAAGAGTAAAACGTGTTCCCTTTTTGTGCCACAAAGAATCCTCCAGAAGAGATGGGCCTTGCACTAACTGCTGTGCTGGGTCATCGTATGATTCTGTAATGAAAACAAAAGAGACAGGTTAGTCACAGGATAGGCATTTCTACCTAACATCACTCAAAATAATGTATTGAAAAGAGAAGATGACTGACTCCTCCCTTTTTTAAAGCAGACAGAAGAAGCATTGTTATCAAAGAGAACAACTTTTCCCAGTTATTTCAACTGCTTTTCTCTGCATAGGTCAACAGAAAGGTAACACACTGCATTTGCGTAGGTTTGAGCAGCCCTGCTCTAGGGATACTGTCCACCAGCCCCATGCATGCAGTGTCTGCCTACACTTGGCTGATGGTTTATATGTCATGCAAATGAGAAATGCATGCATTTCTCAGAAATGTCCTTGCTGCTTATAAGCCAAAAAATGGACAGTGCTTCCTAGACTGTGGCATCACTTCAAAAGTTTTATTACATTAAAACCTATTTCCCACTTAAATAGCATAGCACAATGTATTCCACAAAGAGTGTAAGCACCATTTTGTGCCTAGAAGGGAGCTCAAAGACTGATGAGAAAACAAGAGGGTTGCCACAGCCCTTTCATCAGCCACCAGAACCCACAGATATTTTTCTTCAACTGAATGCAGTGCTTTGTGAGGTAGCAGGACACAGGCTTTGGAGCCTGAAGTTCTCCATTCCTCTACTAGCAATGAACAAATGTGGCAGCAAACACAACTTTCACGCCCCTGCCCTAATCAAGTTGATCACTTCTAGAGATGAGGTCCTACACAAACACTGAGCTAAGAGCAAGGAACCAATCCAGTGTATGTTAAGTCTGCTCCAGTACAAACTGGATTCGCAGAAAAACAAAGTCTGTGAATGCTACTTCACAGACAATAGCAATGCTACTGATTAGTGATGAACTTTGCACATTTTTAATCCAGGCCAGATTTGGGCCAGTGACTCAGAGGGGAAGGGTGTCACGTCCCATAGTCTTGCCCCTGCATGTGCAGTCTCATCGCTCTGCTTTATCAGACCAATCTGTCTTCTAACCCCTTTTGGATTCTTCCAGATGAACCTGTTCCCTGAAGACTGTCAAAATTCTCAGTGAAGAGAACATCTATCTACTAGAGCGTACCCTCCAGAGCCACCCATGGAAAGAGCCATAAAGGCAGCCTTGGCAAAACAAATGTGAAATGCAGAGTGATTGCAGGCCGGTCTGATCGCTTCCCCTGCCTTTTCCTTTCTCTCTGCCTAAAACTGTGCACGCACACAAACAATAGTTCATGGGACATTTGGCAAGCAAAAGATCTTACAGTAAGACTGAGGAATTTTTAATGTAGTGCCATTCTCGAGATTAAAGGAAAATGACCCAGTGACACTCAGAGATGCAATTTCCAGATGTGAATACAAAATGATTTAATGCTGATGGCAGGCATTCCAGACTGTCCAAGGCCAGAGAGTGTTAAACAAATACACTCTACTGCTCGATTTCATCTAGCTTCTTATCCTTCCCATAAAGTCATTTCAGAATGCTGCAGAACAGTAACAATACACTGCAGACTAAAACGTCAGCTGCTCTCAGGTAATGGGCTCTGACTTGAAACCACAAAAGCAAGGAAATTAAGAGTTAAGCCTGACAGTTGGCCCTTTAGTCATCCTGTTGTGCCCATTTATTGCAGAACTTACAGCATAACACCATGAGCTTATTGGAGACCCTGCAGTACATAGAAACCATGGGACAGGTTAAATATGGGGTGGCAGCCTGAACGCTGATTTCTCCTTCGCTCCCGAGTAGGTGAAGTCATATGCCAGTTGTTACATTGCAGGGTGACGTTTGGGGGTGCCTTTTGTTTCCAGTCTGACGAGAGTAGGCATGTCAGTCATTTCCATTTTTCTTTCTTTCCACTGACTGAACAGCACAGGATCAGTGTGGGGCCGGATGAACAGTTGCATGTGAAGCAGCCAAAAGGCGTTTTAGTAGTGTAGGCATAACTCTGGCTGCAGTGATATTTTTGATTAAAATATAAAAAGGCCTAAATGTGATAAACTAAAGCCCAGTATAGGGACAGACTTGCCCCTGCTCTCAGTGTAGTGGCTCCCACACCCTGGTTCGAATCAGGATTTTCTTGATACACTGAAGAAGTCATAGAAGAAAACAAGCACTGTACAGCAAAACAAGACAGGGCAGGATTCAAACATCAGGAAATGCTTTGAGCAGCTCGGGCCCTAAAAAGGCAACTCTGCTTAATGTAAGCAGTCAAAACACAATACGCTTTCCAAAGTAATTAAGGCTCCCCATATGTGAGGGACAAGGGAGAAATACCTATTTGGCTAAGTGGCAAAAAAATACAAAGTAGAAGCACTTTAGAAGCATAACATTGACAAGACGAGCAGGCAAAGGATGGGAGGAGAGAGATAAGAAAAGGAAGAAAATTCTGTAATCCCACTGAGAGCCATATTCCATTCTACCAAAAGCCGTCTATTGGAGACCCCACGTCTAAGTGACTGAAAATTGCAAACATTAATCCCAGTTATGAACTGCTGTTGTTTTTACGAGGGGTGTTGTGTTTAAAAATTTAGGGCACAAAATCCTCCTCCATTATCTGCACAGCAGATCTCGGCCATGGCGCTCACTCTTCCTCACAGCGGTGAGCTCCTGCCTCGTTGGCAGCGGGTGGGAAAGGCAGAATATGGAGCACCTGCTGGCAGGACGTAGTGGAGACACAGCAGCATGGGCACCCAAGAGAGCAAGGAGTGTCAGCAAGATCCTGTGTAGCTCTGTGAGCACGCTGCCCCTTCTCTAAGGGTATGCTGTGAACTTGGAACGTGCCTCCACCAGAATCTTCAAAATAGCTTGCCCGAGTGCAGAAGAATTAGCGTATCTACTTGCCAAAGAGAAGTCATTTAACTAAACACAGAAGGTATCACACACTCCCCTTTTCAATATAACCCAAATTTCATTGTGCATGAGCGCATCTGTTTAATTACAAGGTAGTCTCCCTGTGAAGCAAAAAATTTGGTTTCCTACTCAAGCAACGGAACGAAAAAATATTATTTATTAACATAATCCTTTCTGGACCTCAGGAACAGCTATGTTAACACTTTCAAGAGCTACGATATCACGAGGAGAACTGTGTTTGCAAATAGAAGTCCAAGCTTTGCATGCACAAAATGGAGGACCAGCAAGGCAGAAGGTCTCTGCATTCCTGCATCGGGCACCAGTCCAACCAGGAATCCTTTCACCTCCACCACTTCTCTGTCTTGGTTTTATTTGGAAAGCAGGTAGAACCTAAATTCAAAGTATTTCTCAGTCAAAAGAAAATCTTTAATTGCATTTGTCCTGTTCCTGTATCTGTTCATTAGAATCCAGATTTGCAACTGTTATGTGAGCTGCTATATTATACATTACAACTGCTCTGGATGAAAATCCTTTAAATATCCCTGTTGTTAGTGTTAAGGAATTAGAAAAGATGCACAGATTTCATTATAAAACTGTCTAGAATAATTTTCTCTGGAAAAAAAAAAAAAAGAAAAAGTAAAAGGTTTCTTTGCAGAAATGTTCAAGACAAAAGAGGCAGTACTTTTGTTGTTAGGTGCACATCTTTGTGTTCCAGAAAGATCACGAGATATATTAGCTGGCAGAATGTTACCACCCACAGAATCAAAATTAGCAAAGAAAAAAAATATCCACAGATAACCACAGACTCACTATACCATTAGTATCTTTAATGTGAACTGCAGTTGAATTCAGTATAATGATACTTGTGCTCTTAGGACAAAATGAAGAAAGACATTGCTGTACCCAACAAACAGTGCAAAGAGGGTACAAGTGCAGAAATATAAAATTAAATGTGGATGCTTTATTTCAACAGATGGTAACAGTACCAAAGCAGCATGTTATTTTTTCCTTAGTTCAAGAACACAAACATGAGTAATCAATCATCACTGATTAAGTAATTATGGTACCCTATGTGTTATCACTTATCTGGAATCCTTTATCTGTGTACATTATGGATCATATTGTATTTTTTAGCATTCAAGAACAGAATACAACAAAAAATCCCCAACCTCCTTGCACTGCAATACAGTAGCAGGTTGTAAAACAGAACTCTACATTACTATCAGCCTTTAAGCACTACTTTTTTTTTTTTTTTTTTTTTTTTTTTTTTAACAATAGCAATTGGTTTCCAACAGGCTGGATAATAAGTCTTTTGACCTGCATTCTTCTCTGACCCATTAAGGTCACCCCTGTGCTCGGGCATAAAGCTGACTTAGGAAATGCCTGCAAGTCCTGCATTTCATCTCCTGCCCACTCAAAATAAAGCTTTCTTTAAATGTGTCTGTACGGGTCCCCGAAGACCAGGGAGGCATCCCTGTAGTGGGCAATGGAGGGACAGAAGCTTCTGCCTTTATTAATGAATGCAGACCATTATGAGTCTGGCTGGCTCCTGCACTGTTCCCAGAAGCATATACTGTACGTGACTTAAAATGCTAGAATATTGACACAAAGCGAGCTGGGCACCCCTAAGGAAAATTACTCCTTGGATATAATGTAGGCTCGTAACAGCTATTAGAGTACAAAATAAAACCCTCCGGGATCAAACTGACATATACCGCATTCTACCTACTCCTCAAACATTAGAAGAATTTCTTTGTGAAGGCATTCTCAAGGACAGCATTAAACTGACTTTTGTAGCAATCTGCACCAGCTTTTTGGCTTACAGCTTTTAGTACTAAATCTCTAGTTTGAATCAATATAAGTACTATATCTTCCACATTAATCAATACATTTGGTTCAATACACGTTCTATTAAATTATACTTTCTAATCGAGATTTTTTGCTTCTCTTCCCTTCTTTATATTCCAAACTTCCTACTCTGTACCATACTTTTCAAGCTGTTTGCAGCTAATGAGAGGATGCTGAATTTTCCAGAGCTGAAGGGGAAGGAAGAAAGGCTGGTGGAAAAGGCCAGACTAGTGAAACCTTAAGTGCAGCGGTATTGATGAATCCAAAATTCAGCTTCATGGCATCAACGTGGTTTCCAGAGCTTCAGTCTGATGCTTCATCACTGAGCCGAGTGCCACTGATATAAGACTTCTTCTCTAGGAAGCTTTGTATTGAGAAGTGGTGAAATAGTACGTCGTGTGGAAAGGGGCATGAGGAGGAGGGAACGCGACTAGAGTGAACAAATGACACTTGTTCACACATAACTAAAACTTCTAGAAAAATCCAAGGAAAGGCTGATTTTTATACCATTTCTTCAAACTTGCGGTCTTTCAGTGCAGGTGCACAGTTTCTTGTCAATGTCCCATTGTACTGTGACAACTTTCTTTCCTGGTAAACCATAACGTCATTATATACAAGTCTAAATGGATGAGATATTTAGATTTGTGAGATACTGAGATTAAATACATCCTATAAATTAAAATGTAAAAAGATCTTATTTTTTTCCAAGTCTCTGGGGATATCTGAAACATTTGGATAGAAGATATCTATGGCAATCTGAGTGATGTACAGTTACAGCAAATGACTTTTCCACACCTGTGTTAGGTTTGGTGGAAATGCGGTTATTCTTCATACACAGAGAATATGAAACACAATGTCAAAATGATAAACATTGCAGGCATTTGCCACTGTCTAACAGATCAGAAACACTGCACTTGCTTGCAGTTTCTCTTTTTTTTGTCTCCAAATAATCACTGTGAATCCAAATAATCTGCAGAGAAACTGTTGCCTTTCCTTTTGACATTTAACATCAACCTACTCAGCTCACAATAGCATCTTATAATCCTTTCTCGATGACACTATGTCACTATTAAAGAAAAAGGTGAAATAGCATAATAAAAGAGAAGAACAAGAACTCATAGAATTTAAAGACAGAAAAGACCCATTAGGGCGTTTTCTCCACCCACCTTGCCAGCATTGGATTATTGCCTATAGTGTAATTTCAAGTGTTTTGCCCAGTCCAATTTTAATTAGAGCTCCCAATGCTCCTCCTGGGAGGCTGTTTCACAGCTTCACAGACCTCAGGGTTAGGATTCTTTTCCCTGATGTTCATTCCAGGAGAGGAAGAGGCTCAGCCAGCTCCAAATCACACATGAAACCAAATCTGCATAGTCAGGAGCTGATTTCAGTAGAATATTTGGGCCATTTCAAAGCATCTGAAAGCAGTAAACACGCTTTCAATGCCTCAAAATATTAAGGCCCCAGCTCCTCTGCTATTGCAGGCAATAAAGACGATTCTGTTATGCAGGCTTCTCACATTGTTCTGCAATACAGATGAATGTGTAATATTGGTGGGATTTAGCAGAGCTCCCACAGTAAGATCAATCCTCTCCACAGCCCACCTCCACTATATATATTAAAAGAAGGTTTTAAACCTGCTATAGGGACATATCTAGGTCCATTCTATGATACAATCCTTAGCTGTACTGACAGAACAACTTTGTGTTTTTCACATAGGTGAAATACAAACAGCAACTGCAGTTGAAGCTCGTCATTAGATGATGTGATGTGTACGAATCCCTCCCTTCCTTTCATTAAACACAAACCACAAGAAATTAAATTATTTTATCTGAAATCTTGGAACTAACAGATATTTCTAACGTTTTCAGGAATTACACTGCTTCTGACACAAAAGTGACTATATATTCAGAAATCAGTGGTCACACATATCCTGAGTGAATGAGGTAGCTGGAAAGCAGATGATTATATTTTTCATAGGTTCAAAGTAGGAAGCCAAATGGGGATTTTGAAGCTCTAGAGAGAAAATACTCCAGCAAGGTGTGCCTGCCACCAGTACCTTCAGTGCTGCAGTGCAGCTGATGGAGCAGGAGGAGCATTGATGAACTTTTAAACGCACTGAGGTGGGTATGAAGTTTCATCCAGATCCATTCTGACCACCAGCATAGGTCTAACAATACACAATTTCTGAAACTTGAGATACCCAAGGAAAGAAACATTTGATCTGAACAAAAATAGAGCCATTTCCATTACAAAGAAGGGGTTAAATCCCAAGGGAAGCTATGTGCCCATAAATATCACTTGTCTATGCATAAATACCACTTATGTGGGGTGAGTTGATGTTTACCAGCCTTTGAGAACCAGCTCTATTCTCAGACACCAGGGCCACTGGAATGGTCATCTTAGGTCATGGGTGACCGCTGCTGACAATGATAACTTAAGAAAGTCTGCACTGAGCTGTGGTTATTTGTATAAATTAGATCACCTAAGCTATGTGAGTTGATATTATATTAACACCTCTGAGATGACATGACTGCTAATCAGATTGTTCACTTAATCACATTTCTGTAAAAGTCTCAGTATTCTGGGTATTCTCAAATATTACCAGCTGGACCAGAGAAAACAAAATCAGAAAAAAACCCTCTAATTAGACGGGGTGCTCTCAGGGATCCAAAAATTAAAATCCAACCAAACAAAACCCAGAAACTGATTTTTCTTCAGAGACTTCCATTAAGTCTCTAGTAACACTAGTTATACCGTTTCGGATGGATTATTACATGTAAATACATATATCACAGGTTTTATGTACGGAAAAGAATGAGATATTTCTAGGTACAGCAACTAGGACTTTCATCATTGTCACCAGAAGTGAAAAGAGGCAAATAAAAGTGTCTGCTTCCATCCTTACCCCTTCCTCATTAGGAGCATTAAGGGGCTTGAACAGGTGCCCCTGTCACAAATCAGACTAGCTCCAAGCTGCTTTAACATACAGTGCAGTACCCTTCCACAAGCATCCCTTAGACTATTTGGAGGTTAGTGAAATGCAATGGAACTTACAACTACTTCTTCCAGTTTGTGCAAGGTGTATCTGAATGTATGTGCAAGATTACCTCTATAAATGACAAAACAACAGTGGTGGAAAGAGGGAAGCAGTTAGAACAGGCTTACAGCAACTCACCAAACCGGGAAAAACACCCCTGTTTTCTCAAGTTGTGGAGAAGCTGTATTGCTCATCAGGACCCAGGCCTAAGTCTTGTTTGCAACGAAACAAGGCTTTTGTGATGCTGCATGTGCTTGAAAGGAATACACGTGTCCTACCCCAGTAAGAAAATTGTTCACTAAGTGGGAATAAAAGCTTAAACCAAAAAGACAAAAGTAGGCACTTCTGAGAAATATATCAGAAGTCTTATTACTTTAGGAGATGATTATGATTACTCTGGTATAAATTAAGAGAAACTTCACTGAAATCAAGGGAGTTACAAGATAAGGACAACTATGAAGAGAGCCAGACTTGCGGAATTTGAAACAAATGAATATTGTTCATGTCCCCATTGCTTCTGGCTCACCTTCTGCAGAGGGGACAGATCTCTCCACCACATCAGACACATGCAAAGAGCAAGCAGAACCCAAAGCTGAATGAATCCTGGTTTATCTGCAGCTGAGGCACAGCAGAGTAGCAGGGGACACAAAGCTTTGATAGGCAATACTGCCTAATCAGATGTTCAGGGATTAAATCAATGTTTCACAAACAGATGTGTTCATCAGCAAGTTGTTACTCTGCTTTAGGGTTTTCCTTTGCTATGTTAGATTTATCGTCCTGGTGCTTTCTAAACTACATCTGTGAATAAGTTTAGGTCTGACCTCCCTCCTGTTTTACATCCACAAGCAGTATTCCTACATTGTGCTCTAATTTTAGATTCCTTCAAGAGAAATAAATATGTGGAAAAGAGGGAGGTAAAAATCAGAACAAAACCAGAAAACTCTTTGCCTGACAATATGTGTTGATTTCACGTGAATGCAAATTCACCTTTAGCTGGGAGAGAGGAACTGGCTCTTGGAACTGAAGCTATGTTGCGTACAGATTCCTTTATAGGTCAAATTCAATTAAACAAACTTCTACTAAATATTTAACAGCTCAGTGCAGTAATTAGTGACAAATAATGGAAGCTTAAATTGATAACTGCACAGAAATGTCCTGTTGGAAACATGACATTTCTTGTTCCTCCTGTTTATCTCATACTCGCTGAATTCTGATAGGTCTTTTCAGGGATTAAAGTGACAAATAAACCTGTATTTTACACATATCTATTCAGCTAGTGGTGCAGTTTGCTACTGTAAGAATGAGCCTTCTAAGTGGATCTTTTTCTTGTCACATTCCTATTCTGGGCTCTCTGATTTACAGCAGAGTAGCTGCTGGATCAGTGAGTTGCTTTCAAACCTTTCAAACTAACTGGCAGGTCCAGAATTTCAGCTCCCATCCTTAGGATTCAAAAGGTCACCCAATTAAAATGGGGAAGCACACAGAGCTGTGATTTATATGCAAAGGGCAACCTTTAAAACAATGATCCTTCCCAGTTTTCCACAGGTGCGTGTACAAGAATTCCTCTGAACAAAATTACCAATGAAATTTCATGTTTCTTGATACAAGCTGAAAGAAAAGCACTGTAACTTGTCTGCACTCTTATTATACAGGCAGACGCATCCCACACTGTATCGATCGCCAGGTTCACCTCCCTACTCTGTGACACATCTCTGGGTACTGTGCTTATCAGGTGACAAAGGGACATCCTGGAATCTGGATTCCCCACACATTGGCAGCCAGTGTGTGCTGCCTTGTACAACAGCACTGAGCACACTGGAGGTTATGGATCAGCCCAACACTAACACAAAGTGTCTAACATAGCTTTCACTCAGCTAAAAGTAAAGCGTGAACCAGCCCAGGTTTAAAATCACCAGACCCAGGTTGGTGCATGAAAATCTCATTTGGTGGTTATCAGCTGGCAAGTGTACATACAGGTAGGGAATATTTAAGCCAACTGGTATGTTTTGGATCTAGAAGTCAGAAAGAGATAGAGGTGAAAATGTGTCTCCTCATCCACGGTATGTTAATTCTAAAATGTGCAGGAAAGAGAAGGAAAGACTATTTCTACTCTTTGAAATGCTGATGGTCAGTCTCACTCAGTTTTACATTGATGCATTTCTTCCTTCAAAATAGTATTTAAGGAAAACCAGACTAGTCAAGTCTGATTGCAGTGATGAAAGAATCCTCAGCTGATAGCAGAGGTCCCATGACTCTTGGTCTCTGACTTGCTTCACAGCTGGCTACTGTGCCAGACCAGATTAGGCATCTCACTGTCCCTGAGGTTGGACTTGATGATCTTTAAGGTCTTTTTCAATTCTATGACTCCATGATTCTATTCCTACAATTTGTTGAAGGAGCAGCATCTATGTGACAGGGTTGGTATGAATGAAAATTACAAATATGCTTGTTGGCAAAGAAATTAAGGACTGCTTTCATCCCTTCATAACCAGTGACAGTCAATAATCCTACATTGAAACGTTGTGTTCTTATAACAACTGCATGCTAGTTCTCTCCTTTTCAGTTTAAGAAGCTCTAGGTTGTGAAAGTTATTTTTAGAGACCAGTATACTATTGTGCTCTTTAGAAAGTCACCACTTCTCTGAATTTTTTAAGGATGTACACTGTAAATCAATAAATCTGCAGTGTTTACTGACATGTGGTACCAGAATAATAAAACTTTATATTTGTCATTGTGGTCGTTAGTTGTTAAATGAGGAAGTCCAGATTCTCTATTGTATTCTGTTCTGTTGCCATTTGCATTTGTGGAACAGAAGTGTGAAATGTGACCACAGCTAAATGGGAGGAATTTTACTCTCACTTTTGCCTGCTTTTAGAACCTATACAAGGGGTAGGACAGTGAAGTCATACTCCTTTGTAAGTCTAAGCCATTCATTTAATACTTTTCCAATCTCTCAAACAAGGACAACACAAGGAAGCATTGTTCTGTGCTTTTTTCCTTCTTCCCCTTCCCCCTCCTACAAAACGCCATTCTTCTAGCCTGGTCATTCTGCTTCCTGTCACACAGCTGGCCATGACACACTGCAAGTGAGACGTGCCACTAGAGTCAGCCTTGGCCCTGTGCAGACAGTGGCACAGATGCCCCTCACCCCTGGCAATGCTGTGGCTCTGCTGTCACCCTGGCTCTCTCTGCTGGGGGCACCTGCTTGCTGCCTGTTAGGGCTGTCTTTTAACACGACGAACTTCTGATCAACTGAAAAAAAAATCACACCAAGGAGGGAAGATAACAGGAGACAACGCTCCACTCGTTTGCTGAATGCTTTAGTACCGAGCTATCTGAAATACAGAACTTTATCTCCTCTACAAAAAGATGTGCTGTAGCTATGGTGAGGCTAATCTATAACTCTCACGGTCTTATATAATTTGCTACTCCAAATTACTTTTCATTCATTACAATAAAACCCACCTAATTAAAATAACTCCTTAAAGTGAAGTATTAGCTCGATCCTGGGAAAAGTAAAAAAACAAAAAAACAAAAAAACAAAAAAAAAACACAAAAAAAACAAAAAACAAAACAACAACCAACAAACAGAATCTTCTCTACCAGGGGGCAATTCATCATACTGCAGTGCACACTTACACCAATGCAAATGTAAGCTGGGAACAAGTGCCCTCAGCAACATCAAGAGGCAGGAGGCTACATGCCAGGAAACCTGCCACACACAAGAGGCACTTCTCATTTAAAAGTCTCATAGTTAGCTCACCTTGGCAAAATATATCGACTACTAACTTCAGTAAACAGACTGGCACTACAAACAGCAGTTGCTTTCCCAGAAAGTAACTGTCTTCAACACTGAGATAAAACATTTGTTTGGGGGCTACTCTTGCGGTCCCTGATGTTCAATAACAGTTCTGCATTGTAGCATTAGCATCAGCAAGCTCTGCACTGCCACTTCTCTGTGGTCTATATCCTATTCTCCCTACGAGTCTTTTCAGCATCTCGAGGTGTTTTACACACTGCATGTTTGTGTTCTGGTCAGATTGACTGAATAAATACTTCTGGATTTGAAGGAGGCTGCTCTAGGGCTTTGGCTTTCCCTTAAAATGTCATTAAATCGTCAGGGTGATCTGCTTTCAAAATGTCTGTTCGAAAACATACTTAATATCAGCAATTACAGCTCACAGACTTTCTGGTTTCTGTTATTTCTGCTTCTCAGTAACTATTAAGAATTACAAAAAATACAGTGTTCTCCATTTGCATACACAAAGAAGAAGAAAACTAGAAAGCAATTACAAGGGCTAAGCAGAAGTCTCCAGAATACATGCAGCACAATATTGGATTTAACAAAAAAAAAAATTTTTTTTTTTTCCTCTATCCTAAAACATAACACTTGGTAGAAAGTTCTTTTCAAATCAAAGCAACACTACAGTAAAACAACTGCAGGCAACATTTCTCTGCCACAACGCAGTTTGTGTCAGAACGCTCATCACTTCAGACTGACCTGTCAAACTAGCTTTGGGAACACAAAAAGGCAAATCTGCAACTTGGTAAGAAACTTGGGAAAGATGAAAAGTAGGAGTTGCTTCCAAACTATAGAGCAGAATGCTGCGCAGCACTAACCAAGCTGTGGGGATGGTTGCAGCAGCTGTCTGTCCCTTCCTACTGCTTACAGGCACACCTGCTCGCCTCTGCTGCTAACAATACTGTGAAGGAGACAACATTTTGAAGCTCCGACAGAAGAAACCAAATGAAAAATTCAGGCACAGCTGAGTGGCATGGAGAAGAGATGAGAATTTAGTGCTGTATATGAGTACCTGCTGTATAGCAGCCATTATAGCAATAGCGCTATATTATAAATTGCATATGGATGAAGTCGGCTGGATGACACTTTTGAACCTTGGGAGGCAATTCCTGGAGCCTACATTTCCAGGAGATTCTCAGCACCTTGCAGAATCCTATTCCCAAATCCAACCGACTTAGGTGGCCCAGGGTGGTCTCTGGGTGCCTCTTTTTAGGCATCAGGGATTAACATTCTGGCCACAGGGCTTTTCCAGAAACTAACACAGTTGTCAAACAGTCTACAGAACTCACCAGAGAATCATTTCTGAGGGTTTTGGAATCACCACTGTTCAGAGATATATTTCTCTATTAAGTTCTGCAGAACAGTCCAACATCTGCAGAGACTTACCATTCTCTGATAAATTTCTGACATTTTCAGACTAATTCCTATACAACTGCCATATATTTTTTTAAAATCCGTGTGGCCTAAATGTTCATAACTTGGGCCAGCTTAGTCCTCAGTGCAAGTTAAAGCGTTCATAAGGCTGCCTGACCTTACGCCAGCTCATAATAGCTCCTGGGGGACTGACACATCAATTAAAAATCCCTGGAATTCATCGGAGCCTGAGACATGCCTGCAAGGACCAAAAGGGAGTGATAGAGAACCAGCTAGCAAAATAAACAGGAATTGCTGCATACGAAGGGAATCTTTGGCTGTCTGACTAAAGGTACCTTTTATACTGGCAGGGGATGCAAATTGGAGCCCGAGGAATCGCACTTCCATTTTCAAAGCATTTTGCAAACATCAACCATTTCACCTTCACACCACTGCTTTGAGGGAAGTGAATGTGTGCATTTTCAGCACCCTCCGGTTGCTGGAGGTGCAGAGCACTCTAGAGGCATGGTCTGTGTCTACACACAAAAGGAGTTTCCCAAAGCCACTGGAGGAATTAGGAGCAGAAAAGGGATTAGCAGAGAGTGCTACCCATCCCCATGCTCAGTGCCATGCCTCCCTGGAAAGGCACCAAGGCAACCTGCTGCACCCCAGCCACACGCTGCCTTGCTGTACGGTGCAGATTACTGCATGTCATCCTTTATAATCTCTCCTTTAAGAGGGAGTCAACTCATTTCCTGTGCACTCCCCCTCTGGTTCCCCCCGCAGATGGTGGCAAGGTTGGAGACAAGTTGTTTTCACAAGGCTGAGATTAAAAATGGCTCTGTGTTTTGCTAAGCATTCCTCTGAAGCATGGGCAGCGCGTGCGTGTGTGTCTGAGAACGACCCCAGTGAAAGGGAGGAATGAGAGATGCTAAACAATGCCGCACAAAGTTGCAGACTGTTCGGCTACAGGCCAGAAAATGAATCCAATTTTTCATTCTGTCATTATAAATATTTCAGTGCAAATGGTACTGATTTTCTGCAACTGTGGTTAAGCAAAGGGCCTCCGAGTGAATATTTAAGAAAAAAAAAAAAAGAAGGAGGAGGAAGGGAAAAAAAAAGAAAGAGAAAGAAGAGGGAGGCGGAGGGGGGGAAATTAAGGTTAGCAACCAATTAATTTCAAACTTTAGCAGCAAAAGATTCTGGGAAAAATTCTACAGCGCTGCAGCGTGTGTGACTCCAAGAAGGAGGAAAAAAAACATTTACTCTGCTCTTCTTCTGACAGTTTCTCATAAAATATCTGCAGTCCATCTATCTTTTAGTACTCCAGGCTCCTCTGGAGAGCAGAAAATAGTAGTTTAAAGCTCACTTCAGTGCCAGTCTGCGGGAGATTGCTTTCCACAGGACCCCTGCTGATGGAGGCCTAGGGGAAGAGGCCCAGGAGTTATTCAATCAGTCCAAGGCTCTGGGGCGGCTGGGGGTCCGCTGAGGGCTGATTATAAAGCTGCCCTCCTGTTGCCTGCCTCCGAACAGAACGAAATGAGCAGCCTCTTGCTGAGCAGATTCTGCAAGAAGGAATTTCACCTGTCACAGAGTTTGTCAGAATTTCAGGATTTATCTTGGTGCAAAATTAATAAAATACCAACCAGGATTTCAGCCTGACTACTCAGCTGTGTCATCTCAAAGTGATCTTTCACCTAAGAAAACCTGGACACAGAGCTACTGAAGTCATCCTTGCCCTACTTTTGCTCTGGAACTTGGGTAGGATGCTACGACTGCATAACAAAACCGTTAAATGTGGGTTTCCTGACAATTACACCAAATGTCAAGTGCTAGGTGGGTGCTACCGTCCTAACACATGACCTTCCACCTCACTCCTGTGGCTCCTGAATCTCCCCAGAATAAGCTAGGAATCTGAAATGCAGAAAGATCATTTCTGTAGTTTATAACCTAGTCGGTCCCTTACGGCAGCACATCTGTTAAGATCATACAGTGGTATTCCAGGTCTGGATTTGATTTATAAGTTTTAAAGGAATACAAACAACAGAAGACATAAGATTACATTTGTGAAACCCTGCAAATTAATATTGCTGTGACAGACAGGTACACGGTCCTTTAGACATATTCTGAGTCTAATATCTATCCAGGTAGAAAGGTGCCAGGTTGATAAAGCATCGTCTCAAACCTCTGTGAAAGAAGTTCCATTCTTTCTAAGCTAGACAGTCTTACTGGTTTTCTGGCAGTGCCTTACGGCAATAATAATAACAAATCTTTCTATCCTTATTTAAGTCAGATTGTGCCAACTTAAAGCACACATGAATTTCAAGTCTCAGGTAGCATAGAAGCAATTAACTTGCAGCCTGCAAGAGAGTGTTTCTGTTAAAAGGGCAGATCAACTTTTAGAAAACAAAATTCTTGTCACCTAAGCCAGTGGATGGGTAAATAAATATTATTCCATTTACAATGCCATTAGTTCAAATCACAACATGGAAAACAGAGACCTCCTATATGAAGAAACAACAAAATATGCTCAGATTGGGAACAAAGATGAATTTGCCTTTAATAGGTCTTACCTATTACCTTACATTGTGGAATTTTCAGTATTCTGTTCAAAGCTGTTTGCTGTCTGAAGAAACAAATTTACCTTTTGATTTGCTCGTCAGCATTTTTGAGCAAGAGCTTAAAACAAATGGTAACATATCTCTTTCCTACCTCCTCATCCTTTAAACGACAATTCAACATTAATACACATCATAAAGCCACCTTTACCAGGCAGTAGTAGTCTGACAGTTTTAACACCAAGAGATCTCACAGCAGAGAGAGAGAAAGCACGCAAGTGAATGCACAGATGGTGGGAGGGGACACAGGGTGCTCTCAGCAGGCTACAGTAGAGATGCATTAACTCCACAGAGGGATAAGGGCTTCCCACCAGTACAGTCATGAATTATAACTGAGCATGGGAGTGAGTTCTTAGTGCTTGTCTCACAGCAAATATACTGTTCCATTTTCCTGCACAGTCACCTTTCACCTTTACAAACTCAAAGCAAAGCAAAATGCACAACTAATATTTTACAATACCTCGGTTTCTTTATATTACATACCACACATCTATACACGCAAAGTATAGAGGGAAGCAGCATATGCACCGACATAGAGTACCCCCAAGCAGATGATCAGAGTACACCCACAATCAGTGCCTATGTCAAGTGATTTGGCTGCAAAACGAGCTTATAACAATACAGCTGAACAACTAAAGCTGCATGTAGAAATGCATTTAGCTCAGCAGTGATGGTTCATGAGGCCTGAATCATCTCTTTCCCTCTTGTTAACAGGGTGGAGGACATTCACTTCAGCTTTGAACACAAAGGAAGCTCTACTTGAATAAAAAATCATGAGAGTCTACAAAAACGCACTCTTTTTCCATCCCAAATCATACCTCAGACTCAGTCTGATCAAAGCATGGTGAACCCGACCCTGAGAACAGGTAGCAAAACTAAACCTCAAAGCTGTTCCTCCAGGTTGGGGTTTTGTAAGGAACAGCTCCAGTTGTGCAGCCATCTGCATCTGAGTCTTTTTTACTAATGTTTGGAAAGGAGCAATCTAACGACTCTGATGCTCTCAGAAAAGAAAAGGAAAGGAATTAAAAAAAAAAAAAAAGACTGAAAAAGAAAGAGAAAAAAGGGAAAGCCACCACTTCGGAGCCAAGATTGCTGTTTACTGGAGTTTCCTGGATGTGTCTCTTTATGAATCACTGACCACACCTCGTTTTCACAAACTATTTGCACCTCCTCCCTAAGGGAATTCATCCCCTCCCAGCTTTCCTCCTACTCAATGGATCTATCAATGGAGAAAACTTGTTATTTTAGGCGGCTGAAAATTTGACCGATTTTAAAGGATTCATTTACCATGCTTTTCACTTTCGTTTAAATCCTCAGTGTTCCTGTTCTAAATGACAGCACTGCAAGCACTGCTTTTAAGCACTATTCATTTTCCCTCCCGCACCTCAGCCTTTCATAGGGAAGGAAGGCTGATCTCTCTTCAACAATGGAGCCTTCTTCCTTCATAGCTTCAGGGCAGAGACTGTTACTAGCTGTAGACTCGCTGCAAATATCACAATAAAGGATACAAATGTGAATTTCTCTTAAAATACAGGTTCAGCTCCGGAGGTATCTTGCTTTAGAAACCTCTGTCAAGAGCAAACAATATATCTGTTTCCAAAACGCACAGCAGCTGCCCAGTTGCTTTTCCAAATGATCTAACATGTCAATGGAATCAGGATGACTGTGAATTCTCTACTTTTCTCCATTTTGTGCCTCTAATCGATATTTTACCTTCCTTCACACTTAATATACTCCAATCTCGGTTTGGCAGCATGTCTTACAGAATGTTAAGAAACCGAGATCAAACATCCTCCCTCTCTCCAAGTCCCTGAGTTTGAGAAGCAGGGCTTCCGAGCTAAGCTCAGTGATGGAAGAAGATGGGAAATCAGGCTGTAGATCCTAGAGGGTGGCAGGTCTGCTGCTACTGAGCCCCTTTGCCTATGCACTGAAAAATCGAGGAGTGAGGATGCTGTATGTACCCTCATGGGGTACATGAGAGCCATGGCAACCCTCTGCTGGCACTACAGTGGAAAGAGGGGGCAGATCTCTAGCGGCAAGCTTCCAGCCATAGTGTTGTGCCATTGCTTGTTGGGAATCTGTAAGACCAGTGGAGAGTGGAGCCAGGAATGAGGAGCGTATTCATGGGGATGGAGGGAGGGGGGGCCATCAGAGGGCTGGGGGAAGGGAGGCAGATTTGCAGAACTGGCCATGAAGCTCCTCAGTACACCATAGCTGGATGCTTCATAAAGTCACACTGATGGCAGTCCCGGAGATGGCCATCTGTTGTCAGCTCTGGGCCAGATGAAAGATAATATAATGGCAGCTACTGGTAGCTAACAGCAGGGCAGTCGTAGGAAGGAATGCATCCTAGAATGAAGAAGTGGTGCTTCCTGTTCAGCACAGAAAATCAGTCATCGATATCAACTACATTAGCAAGAAATTAATGGATGGACAATTAAGAGAACGAAGCTTATCTACCAGGGAAATTATTCAAACGAGAACACAGTGCTTATTTCTTCTGCTTACTCCAGGTGTACCAGCCAACTGATCTGACTAATGACGAGGTGTGGGCTGAAATGTTCAGGGCACAGATGATAAAAACTCATTTTCAGCAAAGGGCAGAATTCCATTTCTAATGATTATTTGCGGGTCAGGGAATAAATTTACTGCTTTCCCTGCCCTCAATCTGCAATAGGACTTCCTGATATTCACAGAGGTTTCTTTAAGGACTGAGGTTAGAAATTGGCCTTTATGTAGTAACTGAACTTTTCCTTATTATTATCACAATTTATTTTTACAAGACTCTTATTATTATCAGCATCACTCAGCAGAAAAATATTGACCTTGTAACCACTGTTATTTCTATCTCATTTCTTTCTGCGCCCCATAATCTCTTTCCTACTTCTACTCCTTTGCCATTTGTTTCCCTCTTCTCCTGCCTTTCTGTGCATTTTCTGCCATCAACTTATGATTTGCTTCTTTGGGATGAAAGCTTGCACACTTTGCTGTTCTATTGGCTAGAACAGTCAGAAACCCTAATGTTAACGTCGGCATATAACATCGTTTTTCGTTTTTTTTCAAGAGTTTTCTGAATCGACTCTTAAGAAGACAAAGGAAAGTGGAGATTATCCTCTGATCACCAATGTTTCCCATTTTCAGACTGGAGACAACAAACTTCAGTCAATATTTGCATGACACAGTCTTTGCAGTCAGGACAACTACCATATTTTCTGTTTATTAGAACATATTGGGAAATGGTTTTAAGTTGAGGGAGGGAAGATTTAGGTTGGATGTCAGAGGGAAATTCTTTACAGAGAGAGTGTTGAGGCGCTGGAACAGGCTGCCCAGAGAGGTTGTGGATGCCCCATTCCTGGAGGTGTTCAAGGCCAGATTGGAAGGGGCGCTGGGCAGCCTGGTCTAGTATTAAATGTGGAGGTTGGTGGCCCTGCATGTGGCAGGGGGGTTGGAGATTCATGATCCTTGAGGTCCCTTCCCACCCCGGCCATTCTGTGATTCTGTGATATTTAATATCGATCATACCAGATGATAATGTGAACAGACCTAAACTATGGGTTAACTTTTTTATGTTGCAATTGATTATTTTTTTTTCCCAAAAACAGATAATGTATATTTTACAAAAATGAACAAACAAAAACCCAGAACCAACTCTCAAAACAAAACAATATATATACATAAAACAAAACAAAAGGCATGTAAGAGCCTAAACAGGAAGGAGAAGGAGAAATAGGGATGTATATTCAAATAAATACATGTTTAAGTATCACTATCCCTCCTGAAATTGAAGAAATCTATATATTTCTGCTTATTTCTGTATAGGTATTTTGTGGGCATAGCTCAGCACTTGTTTTGGACGTTATACTTAGCTTCCAGTTCTTTTGCTATTCTGTTGTTCCATAAATCTGAATTCATTTTCAAGATTAAAATAAACTATTTAAAGGCAATATCATCATTTCACTGGTACACTATCTTTGTCAATTAATTCTGTAATTTAATCAATAATATATTCTAAGTATCTGAAAGCACAGATTATAATTGTGATTCAGTTGTTCTAGAAATTTGAGGAAGATCCTTTTGAAGAATGTACAGGAGATGTGAACTCATTGTTTCCTACTTATTTACAGGAAACAGCACAGAAAGTGTCCCAGGTTGATTGTAGGGTGTAGGTTTACAAGTATATGAAGAACGTGCAGACTAGGAAGAACCGGTTATTCCCAGCTCATCACTATTGTCAATCACCATTTAGTTAAATCAAAATGGTCCCTACAAACCTCTGTCACTTGGGACTTGGTGGTCTTTGCACTGTGCTGTAAATATTCATGGATTAATGAACTACTCAAAAAGAGTGTTTACATTTGAATAGGCCAATCAAAGGCCAGTGAACTCACCAGCTCCAAACCTGGAAACTTCTTATTTGGAAAAGAATTACTTCATGAAAAACCTAATATGGCTGTAACACTCCTGCATCTCCAGGGGGAAAGTGGCTGCTGGAAGGAAATTCAAAGTTGCCTGTTTATTTTTATTTTTATTTATTTATTTTTTAAAATTTAAACTTTGTCACTGAAGTGAAAGACTTGCAGGGGAAACACTTTGATGGTATGTCCTTAACAAGCTAATGCACAAGTGCCTACCCCCACACTTCATTACATTTTTGAGAAAATTTGCAAAGGAAGTAAGTGAGAAAGACATCTCAGGTCCCAGGAATACAAACCTGGATGTTTTAAATCTTGGAAGACATAGAGATACATCTATCTGATAGGGTTTTGAGAATTTCCAGGAACTCTTTTTTTGGGGTTTATTTTAGAGAAATAAAATGCAGTTGATACAATCACATGCATGCGTGCACCCTATGCGCACACACTGGTGCACGCTAACATACACGTTTTCTTTGAAACAGAAAGCACTGTAAGGATTCAGGAAAAAAAAGCACTCAAACTGGTAATACTTGTAATACACGCAGCTCTCTCTATCCAGTTCCCTCAAAACATAAGCATTAATTACATTCTTAGTATCTCTGGCACGCATACTGTTATCATCATCCTCCCTCACTAGACAAAAAGGATGCATGATTAAGTGGAGCAAGTTAGTACCAGACATCTCAACTGAATCCAGCTCTCCTGACTCCCAGGCATCTGCTCTGACAAAAGCAACCTGTTAAAGACTAAGGCCAACATCACTGAAGCTGGTGCCTGTATTTAGGCATTAAAAGTGTTTTGCAGAAACCTTAAAAGGTGGCTGTTGCTGCACAGCACCCATGCTTTTAACAAGGTTGCTATCTTCGGGCATTTTTGACCTGATTTCCTGATGCACTCAGCACCAATTTCTTGCACTGACCTTAACTGCAGCTGGAGGTGCTCAGCACCCTCTCAGAAATAGGCCATTGAGTTTAAAAATGTTGGCCTAAAGCCTTGATTGTTAATTGGATTTCAGGTAGGTTTCTGTTTAAGAAGAGCTGACAAAGTTATTCCCTGCTGGCTCCTGGCCTCTGGGGCCTAGAAAGGCAGCATCTCTGTTCCACTCTTCACCCTAAGAGTTTGGGGACCTAGAAATGCCAGAGCTAATCTCCACTTTCACTTAAAAAAATGTTTTGAGGCCTTTTCCTTGTGTAGAAAACATTCTTGAAAATGTAACTTCACCTGCAGGTTTGAAAGTTTTATCCCTGTTTTTGTGTAAAGTGTATAAATAATTCATGCCTTCCCTGTTGTCGTGCAAGACTTACTGTTGAGGCCTACACATGCACCAACTCAATCCTCTTGGGGTCATTGGAAAAACAATTCCTACCTGGAGGTAGTGGTGCCATTGCTGCTATGGCTGGTGCTATTCCCATAACAATCTCTTTCTCTGCTGGCCCCCAGAAAGCCTCTGACACAAGGAGGCAACCCCAGCCCAGCTTTAGTACCAATTTTCTTTAGTTGCCCTCCCAGTATAACAGAATATAGGTTTTGAATCACAGCTCAACTACTGTTTCCAGAAGTGGTCTCAGTCAAGATTCCCACTTTTTTAAACAGCCTAAATTTTGCTTAGTTCTGATTCAGCTCAGGTCAAAGGTATTCTAAAGTTGTTTCAGAATGTTGAGATCTTTGGGAGCATTTTACAATGCAGAGGTCTTTGGAAAATGTAACCATTAAAGAAAAGAGGTAAAGTCTGGAAAATTAGTTTCAACATTGCTAGCCATGGAACATGACAGTTCAACCTGGACATCCAGAGAGGGACATACATAAAATTACCTAAAACTCCTGGATGCTCTCCTATGCTGCCTTTACCTTGCTCTGGTTCATGTAAGTTCCACTCTCAGCTGCTTGCAACAGGATCTGAGAATGTTCTCCTGCTGTTTTAAACAACACAAATAACATCTGCTATGAGTGCTTCATTCTTTCTTTCATCCTTTCCCTCGGGAAGGAACTGTGTATTTCAGTTTGGAAGGAGCTCTGTTGTGGATTGGGGTTTTGGGGGAGGTTCAGAAATCTGCATTCAGGTACATATTTATATGGGAGAAAGGAGCCTCTGGCACCTATAGATGCCCTCTCTTGAAAGCATAAACTGAGGACATTCATGGTAATGCTTAGCTACGGTGGAAGTCTCTTTTGCATTTCTGGGCCAGCATACAAGAAGGTTCTAACTCCTGTACAAAGTAAGCTTCAGCTTTTTGATAAAAACACTCACAAAGCAAGGTTGTCAACCAGCTGCCAAATGGGAAGAACTTTTCAGATGATCCCAGAGATGCACTGGACCAAGGCCACCAAAAATACTAAGGATCAAGTCTTAGAGCACAACTGGCTAAACATGTAGGCAGACACTGTAGAGAGGCACCAAGAGAACAGGTCTCCTTTGCTGCTGAGGAACTGTGTGGCAGCTTTCTGTATTGGCTGGAATGTCCTACAGGCTGATGGCTTTGTGCCAGGTATTCTGTGCTGATGGACTCCAGATGGGAAGTAGAAAGGGTATGAGTCACTGAAGCCAGGTCCCTTTCCAACAGGATGGGAAGTAACTGTTGATACAATTATTTCTTGCTCTAGTTTTTATGTCTGTGAAGTGGGGACAATTAACTACCCCCATGGATAAGTAGTTATTAGTTAAATGTTAAGTAAATACTTCACTTAAAAGAGAGACAGTTTTTGTACTGGGCAAAATGGTCTTGGAAAGCCATGTAATCTTGGGTGGTATCACATTCAGAACTAACTAACATCCTTGATACGACACTGATCCCAAACAACTATGCTGCATTACTACTAAGCATTGTTACTTCTCTGACCAGCAACACCAAAAAAAAATCTAAAATGAACTCATACATTCTGAACCATAAAGCATCACAAGAGCATCTCATGACTTCCTATAAACACTAACTTACATTATGTTGCCTATGGAAGGAACCTTGGGGCTGGAAATAGAACAGAGTGGCTACTTCTCATCAGGCACAAGGGAAGCACTTATATCCATTCAAACACTGAAGTTTGAACACTAAAGCAAAAGAAACAAGAACTGGAAAAAAGCATGACAACAGGAAAAGGAGGTTTTAGTAGGTGCAAAAGACCTTATCATGATTTATTGAAAATTCAACATTAAATTAAATTAGTTATAGGTTTCTTTATTTCCTTATTAATTAAAAGTTCAGTAGAATGGATGATGGGTGAAGAAAATTGTTTATCTGTATAGAAAGCTCCATGGTCACGCTTCAGGCTAAATGAGAATTTCAACTTCTTGGAGACGTCAAGGCACTCTGTAAGAACACATACCTTGCTGCTTCCTTATACAAAATCTGATATATTTCTGATTTTAAATATCATTACAAGTTTTTTTTGTTGTTGTTTTGTTTTTTTGCTAGGACTCTATTTCTGAAAGCCCCTATCATATAAGCATGTCTTATTGAAAGTGTTCCATTCTAAAGAATAAATATTTTTAAGGGCATACTTTTTCAACTTAATTTCAGAATTGTAAATACAGAACATAGATGGAGAGCACATGTAAGTATGAAAATTCCAAACAATCTGAAGAGCATAAGAACACTCTTAAAGCATACAGCACTATTATTATTAAAAAAAAAAAAAAAAATTTGCTCGCTTCCTTTCTTTTGGAAAAGGGTAATTTAAAAAAAAAAAAAAAAAAAAGCTAGCTCCACAGCTGTGGAGCACAAAGCCATTTAGAAGTGGTAAAGGTGGGAAAAGAGTGAGATATTAAAATTAGTTTCTTTGTTTTCTCTGAGAAATGCACATATTTTACCAGTTAATATATTATATTATATATTATATCATATTGGCCACCAAATTGATGCATGTACTGCATCAGTCACTACACCTATCTACACCTTTCCTTCTCCTGCTATTCTTCACAGTTTGGCTGTAAACTCTTTGGAATGCAGAGTTAGTGTGTTGCTGCTTTTTGAACATCATAGCACGCACCTCAAACAGTCTAAGAATCAGTATAGCAAAATACATTCATTATGATATTGTTTATAAACAGTTCTGTTTGGAACAGTTTGCACAAGCATTTAGAAGACGGTAAAGAAAAATGTAAATTCATATAAAATCTAATTATTTTAATGTAAAGACTGAGTAATGCATTGCAGGCTTGATGTTCAGGCTGGACATTTATTCTCTGTTCTTAACAAAACTTGAGATTGTCTCGTGGTCCTAACAAAAGTCTGGAGTGAAGTCATGGAAATCTCTTAAAAAGAGTGATACTTTTTTTATGGTGGTTTTTGTGTTCTGATTTTTTTTTTCCTTTTTGATTGTTTGTTTGTTTGTTTGTTTGTTTTTGTGAAGATTGGTAGTGAGGAAATAGTAACTTCCCTGAGGTGAGATGAGTGTAGTTAAGTAGGGATTTTTATTTTCCGGTAGCCTGCTTTTCCAGAAACAGGAGTCAGAAAATAAAAAGCAAAGAAGGTAAAGAGTCACACTGGGCCAAAACCAAGTCAAGCATCATTATAACACATTTCTTTTCTGTACCCCTGAATTCATTGCTTTTGATTATCGGTACTATACACAAAGATAGGGCTCCTATGCTATTATGTTCTGTTCTGCTCTGTCTTGTTCATGTTCTTATTCTGCCCTACAGCCATGGAGTGCTGTCCATGGTTTCTAATCTGAGATGATTAGCATCTCTCATGCATGGGAGATGTACTTTAGATGCACGTTCAAATTAAAAGCAAGAAACTGCTCCTGTTAGAGGGCATAAATACACTGTTATGCTGCAAGCCCCAATACAAGCCATGGTAATACGAAAGGATAGAGAAACATAAGCTGGAGGCTAGTTGCCAAAGATTCCACTGCTTCAGCTGGTAGATAGCCTGAACAAAGCAGTGCTTCCTGGAAGAGGTTTTAAATGAGATCTTGAGATCAATGTATTTTCAGTAAAAGCAGATTCCTCAAGTCAGTACCTACAGCTCTGTCTATGCGCTTTGCTGTTCTTTCACCATCCAGGGTGAATTGGAGGTAAACGCAGCAAGCAAATGATCCTAGCAAATGTGAATGGCATCATGGAATGACATTTAAAAAAAAATAATGTGTTCTCAACTGGGGTGGGGCTACCCAAGTTGATTAAAATAATGTACTAAGTAAATAAGAAAATGAATACCTTTCCCTTTTTGCCAACGTAGATAAGGCAGGGAGAAGCTGTCTCTAAGGGTATGGAGATACGGTCTATTAAGAGCCTTCTGCAGGATGGAACAACTGACACACTGATTGTCACCTAGCCAATGTAGAGCATAATTTGTCTCTCTGTGGGGAGATCCTCTCATGCCCTTCACTAGAAAACCAGGTGCTCCAGTTGCACTGAAGTTTTAATGAACTAGGCTTAGATGGAGGCAGCAAAATCTTGCCCTGAGTCTTCAGCAGGGTTGAATTTTGAGTGGAAAAACATGTGTTTTTATGTAAAAAAGCCAGGAGGCATCTGCTTGGAACCCTATGTATTTTGAAATGAGATCATATTTTAGGGAGACAGATAAGCAAGGAGGTGATCTTATGTGCCCCTAATACATGCAGATCTCTGTATATTTTGCATCTTCAGAATCCAGTTACTTACTCTGCTTCATTTAAAACCCAATGTAAATTCTGCTGTTAAGACTAATTTCTATTCTCTTGTTCCTGTTTCTTTTCAGTTTTCTTTTGCACACTTGCACTGTCTTACTATTTTTTATATCGTTTTTTTTTTTTTTTTCCTTTTAGTTTGTCTTCCCTAGCAATCTCTCCTTTGTCTTTTCAGACACTGTTCATCTCTCACTTCTCTACACTTCTGCATTTTGATTTATCAGTAATGAACAATGGAATTTGTGAGAATTACTAAGACAAAAACATTTTAATATTTTCTTTCTGAAGATGTTTCACCTCACTGGAGATACTTTGCAAAGCAACCCTGCGAAAAATAACAGCAACAAGAACAAAACCCCTAAAACAAAACCAAACTAACACCAAACATATTGACTGAAAGATGGCAAAGAAAATGATTCAAAAAAACCCCATGCTGTGGTTGAAACAAATACAACAGAACGAGTTTCTGGCCTTCTCTCATTCCACTCAGTTTCTACTTTATTTTTTCCCATGAACACATTAAATATCTATACAACCCAGGCCATTTTCTGACTTCAAAACTCAGTTTTCTATCTTATTGTCCACCACTATGAATGACTATTTTTTTTCCCTTAAACATTTAACATTATCTTTTCTGTTCTTTGTCTTCTCCCACCTTGGGTCAGAGCTTGCACTAACACCTGATACAGACAGTAAATGAAACAGGTTTGAATTTATTAAAAAAGTTACAGCACAGGCACTTTGAAGTGCCACAGATACGATGCTCCAGATGACCTACAGCAACACAGAGCATAAGGAAGGCTATCAAAAAGGTTTTCTTCGTATTGCTCCTATGCATAAATATGGATTATTAAAACAGGAAAATTACAATACAATTGACACAAATTCTGATTTCTTACATGATGAATTGATGCACGGCTTAAATTCTCTGATTTCAAAGAGGTATGTCATATCATCATACCAAATATTTGCATTGGGTTTTCAGTATGTAAAGCATTCAGTAATTGAAATACTAAATGAGCATACGGATGCACATGTCTCATCAGCCTCTGCTGATGAGATGAAATACAGCTCTCATGCAAAGCCAAATTAGTTGTGGACACCCCACCCAGTCAAAGGATTTAGACATGTGGGCTCCTGCTATTAAAAACTACTGAAAAATACTTGAGTGTCAGAATTCTTTAATTCCATATAAAAATCACATGGCAGGTGGCAGAGGAAGGGCTGCTTACTGTGTAAGCAGTACAAATACTTTTCCTTGCTCTGTCTCAACAGATCATCCAAGACACTGAAATCTTTTCCTCTGTTAACCTAATTTAATATGTCAATATAAACTAAAATAATTTAGGAACAACTTTCTGCTGCTGTCTCAAAATACACTACCACATCAGGAATACACACCATCACCTCAAAACACCACAAAACAAGCTACTTCAGATACTACTATGGAGTAAATAACTCCTTCACCCAAATTTGTTTTCAGATCTTTTCTGGCATTTATTTTCTTCTCTCTGTTCTTTTGTTCTCATTAATAATCTGCTATAAACATATCCTGGGTCAAACAAACAGGAGACAAGAAGGCAGCATAGCACTTGTTTGACTGTATGTACATCTTTTCTTCCCACTAAGTTGGGATTTATGGGAAATGGGCCAGTAGGTAAATCAAGATAAATTCTGTCTCTTTTTTCCTTCAATTCCTATACTGCCACATCAGTGGTTAGGTTTTGTGGCAGAAGAATACACTATTTCCCACTTCAAAATACGATGGCAATTCCTCTCTCTTCAATAATATCTTGAGATGCAATGATATACAAAGAAAAAATCCAAAGGTAGCTCACAGAATTCAGGTCTGTAACAATGGTTTTCTGCTAGCAGCTTTTTGAAGACATGGGAGTTGAATTATCTGCCATTTCCCTTATCCTTCCTTCATTCCCATCCTAGTGATGAAGAAGTATCAGAGGAGGTCATGGCAAGCAAATCTATGAACTCAGCTATCAAATACACAACGCTATTATAACCCCCAGGTAGCAAGTGCGTACCTGCAGCTCTGTTTGGAAGAAGAACTTCTGTGGACACTGTGTGCAGTCATAGATCTTGTCCTCTTGTCCATGGGCTGAGAAAATGTGCTGCTGCAACTTGTTTGCTTGGACGAACACTAAAATAATAGACAAACAATGAGTTTTTCATTATTTCGCATAGCAAGAGAAGCATTTTTTATAAACAAGTTCTCACTAACACTCTGTAATTCCAAGAGGTAAAATTAAGCTGGCATACTCTAATTTCACATTATGCCACTGCTGTAAAGGGTACCGACAAACTCTATTTAACTGTGAAGCGTGATCCTTTTTCATTTTAAATGAATTGAAACAGATGTCTGGCTTCTGAAGAAATTTAAAAGAAGGAAGCAAAAGGAGACCCTAGCAGGACAACAAGTGAAGTTTAAATTTAACGATTTAAAAATGCCGTTTTCTCTTCAGAATTATTTCTTCATGCTTACTGCACTTTGATTGAACACATACAAACTTATTTCCTAGCAACCAGCAGGTTTGAAAAGCATAGCTTCCAAAGTCCTGTTTACTGCGTTTGCCTAAAGTTAAAGCTAACAATCAGCTCTGTATTTAAATGTGTTAATGCTAAAAATTATATCCCACAGCTACACTGGGGCAATGTCTATAAATGTGAAACAGAACTGCAGGTAAATTCTCTTTGGATACTTTAAGATCAACTCTGCCTACACACTGAATGCAAGGGTTTCAATAATATAAACATGTTCAATTTTAATGACTACAAAACAAGGCCCTAAGACTGTGTAACAGTTTACCTAGGAGACATACTATTAATAATTAAATTGTATATGCCAGAGGCAGTGTTTGGGTTGGCAGCACTGACTTCTGATGGATGCCTGGTGCACTGTGACCTAAAAAAGTTTGCATCTACAATATTAATCTGTATAGGCAGAGAAAGGATTTATTAAAGATGCTGGCACTTGACTTTGACTCCACTCCTAATCATTAAAATTATTCTAATTGCAAGGCAACAAAAAAAATCAGAATATTGTTGTTCTGAGTCATACATTTTAATCACATTTCTCATTACACTGAAGAAAGGGACTAGGATTCCATTTTCCATATAAAACTAATATCGGGGATTTTCACTTCTTGTTAATATTCTAGCAAGAAGCGCTGAAATAATTTAATAGCATATTGCTAATAAAACACAATTGTTTATCATTAATGCACGGTGACTATTTACCCCATCAGCTAAAAGGAAAAACTGTTCCACACAGATCAGAATCGACTTATCTCCATACTCTTTAACACATCTTACAAGACTACTGGCTCAAACATTAAAGGATTACTTTTATCAGGAATCTAGCTCACGTGGAGAATTGTCAATGGGAACTCCTTACAGATGCAAGTTTTTATATTGCTTTTACAACTCCCCCAAACTTGGAAATCTGAGACCCATGGTATCACGTTAAAAAAAAGATTACTTCATAGCATGTATACAAAGGCAAGAGGTTAAAAAAAAATAGCAGAATCAGTAATAAAACTAAAAAAATGTCACACTGAAAAAAAAATTGTATACAGACGCTGGATAGGCAAACTGCTTACAGCTGTACTATCCAGGCCCAGATATTACCGATATAGGCAGTGTAAAGAAGATGAACTACACATTTTTTTTTAATTTTATAACCTGCAGAAATGTGTGGAAACTGAACACAGTTGAGGCAATATTCATTAATGATCACTCATTCTCAGAGACAAAGAATGCAATTTTCATTTTCCTCTGTAGCATGTATGTACTTAGGTTGTATTGCAAGGGGAGCTGCCAAACAAAGAGGAGAAAAATTAAGTTATCAGAGGTTCTGTTTGTCTATCAGTGAAAATCCTTCATTTCCATTAATGAGGAACAAAAACTTTGAATGACTTCCAGAATTAGCATGCCATTGATGAGAGAATACCAAAAATGTGTTTTGTCATGTTTGTGATCATCTTTGATTTTCATCTTGTAAAAAAAAATTACGCACGTAAGCTACATATTTAGAGTTACATTTTATTTTTTTTATTTTATGTTTTTATTGTTTTATAAAATATCTTATTAAGAAGTCCTTAAAAAATGCACAACTCCGTAGGCATCCTTTTAATGTGTTTTCATTTTCAACAACAGCATTTTTCTGCTTCTCATTATGGCCCAAACATTGCAGTGCTTAGCCATACTGGGTCAAGTTATTTTCTCACTTGGATTTTACTATTGAAAACACCACTGACTTGGGGAGGACTATTCTGCACTTGAACCTGTGTCAGGGAGAGTAGAACTTGACAGCAAGACAGCAGGGTTTGCTTTCTAAAGCACAATACAAGGGCGTTTCCTCTCACCAGAAGCCAACAAACACAAGTGGATTCTCCTGCTCGTTCAGAGAACGCTGCCGTGCAGGCTACATCTAGCAGTTCTGCTTTGAGTTATGTCATTTTAGATGAAATGTGCATAGCTTTAAAGTACAAATTTATGGGCAGTTTTAATGTCAGCAAGTTTGAAATGTGAAGACGGTGAGTGTGACATCATGGAAGGTAACATAATAATTTCTATAATTGTAAAAAACTCAGAAGTTCTAACTGAAGAGATTGAAATGCTATTCTTATAGATGGATGATTGCCCTCCCAAGAAACTCAGCTTTCTGAATGGTTACTAGTTAACATTATTAATGAGCACAAACTGATCTAAAGCCAACACATGGAACAATTATACACGGGAGTTCTGCACAGGCGCAGAAGAGGCAGGATGGAGACAAGCAGTGATCGCCTCCTACCTGTAAAGCACACTGGACATTTGAAGGTGCCCCCCATGCCTTCAAAGCTGTGCTCTATCAGGTGGCACTGGAGTTTGGCAGGAGAGTCAAACGTCTGATTGCAGAGCTTGCATTCATGGTTCAGTCCTTCATCTGTGGGAAAAATGAGAGTAGAAGTGAAATTCACCATGGGCCTTACAAAAGAGCATGTCATACATGATCTATGAACGAAACAAGCTTTTTGTTTTGCTCAGTTCAGGAAACTGGATGCCCCTCAGCATCCACAGCTGCTAAAGTGTTTAATCTGCAAGGTTTCAGCATGTAGGAATTTAACCGGACATTAAAATACAGCTTTTTCAGAAACAATTGCCACTAGATAGGAAAGCAGAACCTTAGTAGGAAACAATGAATAGAACCAGAAGTAGCATCTCTTAGAGGAAGCAGTTGATCACAAACAAGAACACTTCCAAAGCAGTGCAGGAACTGAATGCTGCTCACAGACCACTCCACAAGCCATGAGCAGGAAACTCCAAGTGCATGCTTCTGCCACTCTGGCTGACAGCAGCTTGTCATGTGAGTAGTGTAACAGGGGAGGCATTTTTCACCCCTGCATCACCCCCACTCCACTATCCCAGTCTTGTGGGCACATACAAAACCTTTTGCAAACGGCAGGATTTCCCAGCTCCCTTTCTGACAAATCCTGCTATTTGCATTTTCCCCTTACACCAGCTCCAGGAAGTCCCCACGTGTTTCCTGACACAGCTTTCCTGTCAATGCCACGTGGCTCCTACCCCCTGCTGCCCGTTCCTGCATTTCCTCCCATTGTGCTGGGAAGCCCCGCGCCTCCCCACCAGGTCCCTTCCTGAGGGTGCTGCAGGACCTGCAGGCCGCTCAGCGGCTGTGTCCAACATAGAAACAGTTGCTAGGTGAGTGGTGGCTTCCAGCCCTGCTGCAGAGGCCTCAATTCTCACAGCATGGCTCAGGAAAGGTCCTTCTGTACATCACCCGTGTGCAACACCAGTGGCATTGATCGTGCAGGTAAAGGCAGGGTTTGATTACCAGCAAACAGAAAGGATACACAGGGTGACCGGTGCTATACCACCAGCTCTCAGATGAAAAGGAGCCACATAGGTGAGCACTCTGCCTGCCCAAACACCACAGAAGGCTGCCCATTTTCTGCCCTACAACCTGTGGTGCCCAGTAGCTGCAATGGTGAGTGCTTGCTGCTGCATATGGGGGAAAGCACATGTGCATGGGTGCAATGGTCCATGCCACATACAGCAGTTCTCTAGGCCTGCTGATGTCCCATCCCTGGAGGCATTCAAGGCCAGGCTGGATGTGGCTCTGGGCAGCCTAGTCTAGTGGCTTGTGACCCTGTACATATCAGGGGGGTTGAAACTATATGATCATCATTGTCCTTTTCAACCCAGTCCATTCTGTGATTGATTCTACGATTCTATGATGCTTGTTACTTAGGAGTCATCTGAAAAAAGGTCCCAGTGATGCTGTGGTTTGGTACCAACATCACACTCAGGACTTCTGGCTCCCAGTCAGTGTGAGCATGTACCAATTTCCAGCTGGACTCAATGGAAACAGCTTTCAGTACCAACCTGGATAAAGGCTTAGGACAATCCCTGCTGTTTTGCCACCACAGCCTCTCTGGATATGTAGACAGGGGATGTCAGGCTGCTGATGGACACGTTTCATCCAGACTGTCATACTGGTGTTGGCTAAACATATTCGGAACTACAGGGGATACACTGGGTAGGCAACACCTTTCATAACCCTTTAGAGATAAATTAGCAAACGTATCAAATATCTGCTATTTCCTTATAAGGGGATGTTTCAGCAGATTCCCAAGAATTGCCTGGGATTTTGTGTTCTCCATCATCACTGCCAAACCCTTCTGGCATGCCTTATTTTTGCTACTGCTGAGCAAAAGTAAGCTTGGCCCACACAAGCACTATGAAAGGATGCACGAGGGAAAAGATCTGACACACAGCAGTCTGTATGTCTAAGACAGACGGTCATATTCGGTGAGGCAGACTGTACACCATAATCTCCAAGCAGGCAACCCACATCTGTGAGCGAGCTGAAGAACTGAGCATACTGAAAAGAGGATGAAGACTCAACAAACTACACAACTGCCCCTTCTTCCCTGAACTTATAGACAATGATCTACAAGAGCCCCCCAGACTGACACGTAATTGGATCATTTCTTCTATGCCCAAATCCTTGTCACAGTCATTACAAAACAGATAGTTCTGAGGACAGTGAAAGTCCCCAGAAAAGGATAATTGTGGGTGAGAAAGCCTACAGGGTGAAGTTTCTTCATCAAACTGTTTGTGCTGATACACACAGCCAAAGCAATTAGGACAAAGGGAGCTCCATCTCAGGATCTTCCACATGTCAGGGTGAAGATAATCGATGCCAATTCTCAAATCACAGAGTTACTGTTGGCAAAGTGTAAATGAACCACACTAATCATCCTAGAGCATGGGAACATTGAACAGGGATTTCTTCAAACATTTCAGGGGACAAAGACTTCCTAAAAAAACACATTTTTATAAGGAGCTACAGAAGAGAGAAAAGGTTTTTTTCCCCCTTTCTTTCTTTTACCTTGCCTAATGAGGAAAAAGTAGGAAGAAAGGCACGCACTCCTGATGCCGAAGCAAAACTAATTTTAGGCACACAGCACTTATACTTGTTCAAGAAGAACTGAACCCCATTAAATGTGACCCTATTGTGTTTCCTGTACCACACAGACGTGAGGTGATCTCCTGGTCACAAACATCAAAACCACTTTGATTACCCTATGTTGCAAATCTGACTTACAAACAGGGTTTGAAAAATCCCCTCACCCACTCGCCTGGGGCAGATAGGAAACTTCCCCAGGCAAGAGACATCCATTTGTGCAGAATCTAAGCTTTCTCTTAAAAATAAAATGTTTTTATTCTGTTTGCTCTAAAGACCACATTTAAAATATGACTACATTTGTATAACTAATAGAACAATTTTTTTTCATAAGTTTCACTGCTCAGGGAATTTTAACCCGCTCCCCTCACTCTTTCTTTCACCCATTTTTTGCACATTACTTGCTTTGTGCTGCTTCCTCGGAACAAAGGGCAAGGTTCCAGTTCTTGCACTCAGGAATGTGATACCAGCATCATTTAAATTCAAGAGAGACAGATAAGGTTACAGTACTGGCACAGGAGCCAGGAGCTGTGGCGTCCATTGCAACCTCTGACACTGACTTACTCTCATCACCTTCGGCATGACAACACAGCCTGTGTTTCCCAGAGTACCCATCTCTAAAGAGGAGGTGTTAATTTTTAATTTCTTCTTTAATAGGCTGACCTAATTTGTATCCCTTAAGACTTTAAATACTAAAGGGATAGAAGAGCTGGAGAAGAGCACAGGACTAGCTACTGTACATGGAAGACTTCCAGAATCATTGTGATCTGCCTAAGAAATGGCTGAAGATGTGTGTGCAGGTGCAAAAATGCCTGCTTGTTTGGGTCATAAGCACTGCAGAAGGGTGAGGGAATAAGGGCTCTGCTCTCCACAGAGAGTTTAAAAGCAAGGCCAGCATCTTATCTCTTACTGTCATGAAAGAGCCAGGGTGTGGCAGCTCTTGCAAAGGTGCCAGTTGTGGAAAGAGAATGCAAAAGGCTCTGTTTACACGCCGACCTCTGTCTCACTGTTCATGTTTAGCAAACAATTTGATAGGGTGCTACGAAAGTGCAAAGTATGATACCATTAATAAAGGAGCAGAGAAATGCCTCATTTTCAGTTTCCATTTGGGATAAATGTGAAATGGAAAGGAGTGTCAGATACAGTCCAAGAGGCTCTCCTTCCCTGCAGTACAGAGCTACTGCTCTGTGTCATTATGTGGGGGGAAAAAGAAGAGAAAAAAAAAAAAGTGCTGAGCAGCTTTAAAAAATTCAATCAAAATAATCTGCTCTTTGGAAAGGTGGCGGCTGACAGTAATTGGAAAATACTGTCTGACTCATTTATTAAAGTGAAATTCAGAGTCAATTGATTTAATAACCATTAGAATATTCTATTAAGGATATAATAGGTTGGCACAGCCCTATATTTTATTAAGAGTTATAGGTAAGAAATAAGCAATGCTATGGAATTCTAGACAACTGGTGTATGGATTAGACTGAAAATATGGTTTGTAGAATAGGTATGAAAGCACCAACTATCAGGAGGAGGAATAGGAAAGTACATTACAGTGCAAATGAGTTAGCTGAACGATGAAAAAGAAATGAACCTTTAATATAAAGCCTGCACTTTTCCAAATCTAACAGAAAACCGTGCATTACATTCCCTGATGTGGTACATCGTAAAACAAGTCAGCACGTCCTTCACATTATGGATCCAAGAATTCCATATGGAAGGCAAGAACAAAGTACCCACAGTACAGCACAGAACCCCTGCTTACTGTTGCCCTTACATAGCTAGGGTATGAGTTTGGACATGGTGAAGACAACCAGCAACATTGATGAGGATGGTAGATAATTTAGTTTGATGCAGGCAGAATTTCTGCATAAGTAAATTACTTTCCATTTGCAATTTTTACTCAGATTGGGGGAAAATGCAAACAAAAATCAGTTCTAAATAAATGCATTCAATATTCATATAAATGTTTAATATTTGCACAAATGTTAAATGTTTTGATGGGGATAAGTAGATTTTAATTGAGGTGCAGCCCATTACCTCAGCCACTAACTTGATAACCAGGTAGAAAAGTAAACAAAATCAGTGTTCGTGCCAGGAATACATTCAGATTTGGGAGTCCTTTGTCCTTGCACCAGCCGCTCTTGTTGCACAGCTCCCACATTTTTGTAGTGCCAGTGAGCTACCCCCACCTGCACCACCCCAGGTACTTCTTTGGATGACCTGGATCCACTTTTGTTACCAACAACAAGCACAACCTGCACATTTTATGGAAGACCCTGCCATTTCAATATACACTTTTAACAAATGAAACCCTTAAAGCAGCCTCTAGACTGCATGTCCCATGTTTATGCTTCTTGCTCTTCAATAAAAACAAAACTAGAGCAGCTACAAGCAAATGTTCAGTGGCTGACTTACATGCAGCTGTTAAGACAGTAACCACTGGGGGCCCTCTTATATTGTCTGATCAACACCACAGCCATTACTGAGTACCAATTTGTAACAGTTTATAAGTAACTCTTTCTCTTATTTACCCTGGAGATAGTCCAGGAGGGTCCTTCTTTCTTTTACTCTACAGAAATCTATACGCAAAGGTCCAAAGATGATGATGCCCTCCTGGTAAATCATCACAAAGCTGAGTCCATGCTTAAAAGCATCTACAAAAAGCAGTGTAAACTCTGCCCTCCGTGTTGAACACACAAATGAAATGGCCTGCAGTCCCTGCATTTTTTCAAGTCTGAAGCACGCACAGCTTTCACATTCCATGTTATTTTTTCACATTTTCTTTTTATCAAGCAAACCATGCCCCTAAACCAATTTCTCCTATTTCTCCTTCTTCATATTTCTTTCACTCTTCCCCGAGTTAATTTTGCAGCACACATTTATAAGGCAGAGATCTGAGGAGTAACGAAGGAATGCCACAGACTACAGCTAACCCCTTGGCTACAACATCTCATACTGAAAAGCAAGAAAGGACAAAAAGCACCATAGGACACTTTAATTTGCAGGGTATACAGTTGTTTCTGCTTTCTAGTTTGCAGTGCTGGGTTTGTTATTACCTTTGTAATTCTGCTGGCCATAAGCATATGCATCAACATCTCCATGTCACCAGAGACAACCTCATTCCTGCTGGAAACTTGGGTCTCTGCATGGCAAATATCTGAGTGACAAGTTTCTTCACCTGATAGGGAACATGCAACACTTTGAAGAATAAAGCTGCAATGAAACAGTGCTGAAGTCTCCAGGACCATGTTCATAATTTCTCCCTGATTGTAATAGCGCTTTTGTCATTTTCAATTTCTCAAACATGATCACAAACCCCTCATGAAAAACGCTACCCATTGTGGTGCTAATTTTGGAAGCTGACATGAAAAGCATGGGAATACAGTGATAAAGAAGTGGATGTACTACAGGTAAAGCACACAGCTGTAAACTGCAGCAGGAAGAAGACAACGGCTGGAATTTATAACCACAAGAGGAACCTGCCATGGAAAACCAGGAGTTTTAAGGTCCTGACTAACAGTTGTCTCCACTGGGACAGGATGGAGGATTGGGTGGAAAGACAGAAGTACAACCTTGTTTCTCCTGCAGTACTCAGGGCAAATTTTGGAGTCCGTGGGCTGATACCTTCTTCCTGCTCTCTTCACTCTTATCCTATAATAGAGTAACGACAGGTTGTAACCTAAACAACACCTCCGTCTTTGCAGGCAATGACTGACTCTATGTAAGCATACTGTCCATTGCAAATGTGCCAGTATAGAAAAAAGAAGTCGCATGGGTTCCCAGCAGTAGAAGCAGATAGGAAGACTTGGTATAAGCATCAGGAATGAGTGTGACAGCCTTCTGTAGCTACACTGCTATAGCTACAGCAAAGGGTGCTGACTGATGGAGTGACAAGGAGCTGGGATCCACCTCCTCAATTAAAGCAAAAGTTCATCTCTCCAGGGCCAGATTTTGAAATTAGATCTGCTTAAGGGAAAGCCAGTCTACTGCATCTTTCATTCCACTGTATTTTTGTCTGAAGCAAGGGATGCATTTCACTTCACCAACTGTTCACTTTTTTTGCTTGGTTGCACTCACTTTGGCTGCTTGTAAGTGAACTCTTCTTACCACACATGTCTTGCATGTTCCAATAAAACCACAAATTGTCTAGCTATAGTGAAGCTGGATTAAAATATATGAAGGGCAACTGGCAGGATCTATTTCTTAATAACTGTCATGTTTTCAGCTCAAGTGAAAATGATTTAAATGGAGAAAATGCCCTCTCTATCAAAGAACAGGATTTTCTGGGCAACTGCCTACCAGGAGAGAGCTCAGGAATTCAGCAACAGGGCTATTCACTGGCTGATGGGACATGCATAATTTGCTACTCCTTGTCTGTAACTGCACCACCAAAAGGTATTAAAATTTGTTCAAAAAAAGTGTGCCTTGCATCGCATAGCTATACACTTTACAAGGTTACACTAGATCGCTGCAGTAAAATCCCATGTGATACAGCTTATTTTGGAAACAATTTTTCTACAGGATATAAAAAGCAATTTAAACGGGCAGAAATAAGCTGACTGGTATGAGATATTTGTAGACAGATGATCCAGTTCAATGTTTACCTTTTCAAACAGCACTCTGTGAGCACTGATTAAAAGCTTGGAGACCAATCCTTCAAACACTGGCACAACCAAGGCAGGGAAGTGGGCTTCTTATCATATGAGGCTCTTCTCCAGACTTTTCATGGGACTAAGTTCTGCCAAAGTACATGAGGTTGAACCCTTCATCCTTACAGTGAACACCAAGATACGGATTATTATCTGCACTTTACAGATAAAGAAACGAAACTCCAGAGCTGCCAGATGCCTTTTCTGCACACCATACAGAGAATGAAAATTCTCAAATTCATCTGCATAAAGAATCAGATGCTGCTGCTTTTGCCTGTTGTTACAAACACAGTGTCAGAATTAGACTGACTGATTTTTGTATTTCTTCTTTGAGCTAATTTCCTATTTTTTCCTAACAAAAATGATTTTTGGACCAAACCAGGAAAGTAAAATTACAATTTGAATGGCTCAGAATCTGCCTGGGAAAGTACCTATTAACAATTAAATTAAAATATGGAGGAAGAAAAAAAATGAAAATGTCACATATTTGCTCAGAAGAATTTAAAATACATTACTCATTCCATTTAAAAATTTTTGTTCACTGTATAGTTTTTGCTTTCTGGATGGAAAGCCAACATTCTCTGTTATTTGTTGTTCAATATCCGTATGTGCCCAATGATCTGAGACTTTTGGAACTGTAGAAGAGCAGGAATACCTACTTTTAAGTACTAAACAAAGAAAACACAAGTTTCACAAGTTGTTGAACTAGAAGAGGTTATTTCATGTTGCATAAATTAAACACAACATGCTCTAAAGTTAGGGCTATCGGGAAAACATCTCCTGCATGGAGACAACCTAAGCCTCAATATTAATTCTAGACCACAATGGACCATCAGTAGAAATTATGTTTTGTAAACAACTCTCATCAGGTATTTCTTCTGTTCTGAGTATACAGAAAAGGTCAGGGCTGCCTTCTTTTTTGTTTGGCATAAAACCATTAGATGTCTGGAAGATAAAGTCTCTAAGTGCTGAAATGCTGTTTATCCTACCCACAGAGGGAGAGAAAAATAAGGAAAGCAGAAAGAAAAGAAAGAATGAAATAAAATTGCGTTTTTCATGGATTACTGGATATTTTCAATGGTTAGAAGGAAGGCCTAACAGTGCTTTCCAGGATTTTTTAATATGCTAGATACTATTAATTTTTTTTTGTCCAAATCCAAATGAATGTATATTTAGATTATTTGGTATCTTCTTATATGGTTAAGGGACACTCTGAAATGAGTAGCAGTTGCTGGGTTATTGATCCAGTTCTTAAGCTCATTTAGGGGTGTACCAACACCCTGCTTTCTTTTCTCTCAACTTCCATCTCCTCCCCAAGCAACCCCCTTTCAGCCCTCAGAAAAACCATGGAGGATGAAGCGGTTCAGGCTGTTAAGACCCTCAGGTCTATGCTGATAACTGGGCATTTAATTAGATTTTTTCCACCCGAGCAAACTGCTTTGGCAGCTAAGACCCATCTCTTTGTACAAAAAAATGTATGATAATGATAAAGCTCTATTTAATATAGATTATTATTTTTATTACTCATCTGACTTAGTTTGCTATTTTATTTAGGAAACCATGAGAAA
Source organism: Perdix hodgsoniae (assembly GCA_035772895.1). Lineage (NCBI taxonomy): Eukaryota > Metazoa > Chordata > Aves > Galliformes > Phasianidae > Perdix > Perdix hodgsoniae. Next base: position 11,181,101 of record JAPSGF010000019.1, on the reverse strand, counting down.
GCTCAATTTTAATTTCCTTGTGTCTATGTTTGATCTTGCTTACAGCACATGCAAGCAGCTTTGGGCTCACATATCAAAAAAGGACCAGACTTCATTTGAAACCTACTCCACTCTCCTTCCCACTTTCTCTGCTGGTACTAAAATTTCACACTGAGCTGAACAAACAGCTGATGGGATTTCAATATTAAAAGTTCTTCGGTTTGCAGATAAGAGAATAATGAGAGCCAATTAGTTATTTTTCCTCCTTTTGTTATATTCACTATAACAGGTTTGTGGGTTGTTGTTTTTTATGTTTTAAACAAAATTCTACATGCCACTTGAACAAACATATTGCAACTCCTCACCAAACTTATTTCCTCACTGAAGCAAGGATTCTGTTTTCTACTATTCTAGCAATAGAGAAGTTCACTCTCCAGTGAACTTCAAGTAGCGGGATAAAAAAGTTATGAACATGAAATAATAAGGGGAAAAGAGGAAAAACAACAAAGCAGAGAAGAGACAAAAGTTGGCTGAAAAGAGATGTGTGACTGACAGGCAAAGGAGAGAAAAATGCAAGAAATGAAGGAATTGTTACAGGGGCTTGTTGGGGAGGGGGAAGATACTGTAGCAACAAGAATGATGAGAGGTAAACTGCAAAGTAAAGGTGATGGAGGCAAGAGGTGGCAAGCAGAAGCAGAACAAGGGCATGAAGCTCAGTTGAAGAGAAAGAGGCAAAAGAAAGTCTTGATTCAACACTTATTTAAATTTCACTGTAAAAATGCAAAGCATTCATTTTAGGACAGAGATTGGATAATTTAGTACAGCTCCAATGGTAAGAATGATAAATGTATTTTTGCAGCCAACTGTCTCAAGCCAACAATGTTAATAGTATACAATTAATACCAATAAGCAATTAAAAAGAACAGTGGGTTACAACTATAAGGCATCAAATCATATCACCAGAGGAAAAAAATACATCACTATTTTGAGAAAAATAAACGTATAGGCTGTCAGAACAGTGTATATCCTCTCTAGATAAAACTTACAGAGCTGATAGTGTGATACTAAATGACTATGAGGTGATTTACATCACTGAAAAACAAACAAAAAAAGCCACTCGTAAGACTCAGAGGAAATCTGAAATGCAACATGAAAAACATGATCGTAACAGCAAGACGAAGTTGGCTGACCACTATATGGCATTATCCTCGTATTAAGACATACTCTAATAAATAACTTACAAGACTGCATTTGTTGGCAATGCTTGCTATTTGTTGAAGCAGTCTCCAAAAGGCCCACTTCATTTTCTTTGTGTGCAGAGTATGCATGTGCTGGTTCATTTCAAACACAAGAGGCAGGGAAAAAGAGTGGGAGAAGGACTCAGATCACACTTAGCAGGAGCAGAGTAGAGGGGGTCAAAAGACAAGGGGTTTGGACTGAGCTTCTTCCAAACTGCCTGTTGCCTGATCCCTCCTTCCCTGGGGTGCCGTGGCAAAAGCCAAGCTGCCCCTCTCTTTCATTTCTCCCTTAGACGCACTGCTGACACATTTCCGGCCGCTGCCACCTCAGCTCTTCCAGGCCCAGCAGGTGAACGGCAGCCGGCCACAAGCTGCCCATCCCCAGCCTGCTCCCGCGGCCCCATGCCTGGCTGCGGGGCCAGCTCACTGAGCCATGCCCAGCTCCTCAGCCAAGAGCTGCGGGTGACACTTCCTCTCCTCCTGCCACCAGAAATCGTTCCTCGGTTGGCGGGAGCCTTTCCACAGGGACACGCTGGGCAGTGGCAGGGCTCCACCACACTGCCAAGGCCAGCTCTGGGCTCTGGCCATCTTCAAGCTGGGGCAGGAGGCGTACACAGGATGGTGCAGGCCACCCACCCACTATGCAGCAGTCACACATCTCAGAGAAATCCCCTTTTGAGATAGCTAAAGACTGGAGCTGAGACATAATCCCCACTCAATTATGTCTGAGAACCATTAAGATTCACAGGAGAACTGTGCTTCCCCTGCCCAAGAAACTGCACAGCTCCTCCACGCAATCCAAAGCTGACCCAGCCTAGCCCTATGACGCACACACAAGGTGTCTCACTGTCTATTGAAACCAAAATCATTGATACAAGAGCTGCAAAATCATGTGAACGGGTTCAAAATCACAAGATTTCATCAGGTGTATGCCTGGAGTTCTGGCCATGCAGTTATCTCTCAGAAGTTGGGGCAGTTATCTCTCAGAAGGCTTCCCCATAACACCAAAAGTCCTTCTTGTTGTTGCTGGATTTTTATTTTTATTTTTTAACCAACAAAGCCTGAGATTTTGATGCAATAGCATCACTTCATGGGCTCAGGTCAGAAAAGAAGCACTGAACATTGTGAGACTTGTGATCAAATTGTGAAACTGTGAAACTTAATTTACCCAAATGAAATGGGGGACACAAAATTAATTCAGATAAATGAGGATTGTGAATGAGCAAGGGACTGTTTAGTGCTTTTAATACATGTCATGGGACACAACCTCATTACAGATCAGGAGTGTTGTGCTGTGAGTTTGTGTCAGAGTGGAAGTGTCACTGACACAACAAATAAACCCAAAAATATCCAACTCCCTGAACGCTTATTTTGTGTTTCCATACACACGCTACATGAGCCTGAAGAATAATTAACACTGCTGAGAAGAAGCAGCAACAGTGGATGAGTCTCACTACAGCAGACCTCTCATCATAGCAGAAATACAAATGTACTAGTTATCGTAACTGTGCTATGTTAAGTAGACCTTTGCCCCACATTATTTAAGTTAGAGGAGGGAAAGGGGAAAAAGGAAAATGATATCAGCATTCTTGATGATATTTTATTTATCCACGTGCAGTACTGACACAGTTCAAGAATAAGAAGAATGAAAGAAGACACGCGAAGTACTTGAGGACCCAAGTTTTTTTCACATTTAGTCAGGAAAAAAAGACTGCCAGTGAAGACAGCCATGCGCTTTACAGAGCAATCCCAGACATGATTGCCTGCAAAACAGTGATGGAGTATTTATTCCTACAGCTATCTTACGGAGTTACAAAGATGCTGTGGGTGAATTTTTGATTTCTTAACTTTATGACAATTTGTCCCAGCTCTGAACAGATTCATTTAAGCTGCTATTTTAAAATTGAAGTATACCCTGATCATATAATGAAAGCCAGCTCCATGGGATTTTATTTGCAACAGCATTAATCTCTTGATGATATTAAAAGCAAAATGCATTTCTTAACAGAATATGTACATTTAACTTGCCTGCTCATTTCTTCTTCTTGAAAGCCCGAGAGCCATTGATTTGAAGCTTGACACTGTTTAAAACTAAACACCCAGGGTTTATGTACTCACTGATGGTGCCAGTCACATTATGCTTACTTGTCAATCTTCCTTCAAAAAGAAAAGGGAAAACAAGCATCCAAAATGCAAAGCAGCTAAAATATATCCTCCATCCTCCTTCATTGCCTCCTTCACCTTACTCAAGCAGCAACTTTTAATTTATTACACCTGGAGGTGGGTGGAGGGATTTAACACTAGTCAGGATTTTGTCAGCAGAAAGTATGATCAAGGAGGAATATTAGTCCTCTAATCATATTTGGAATAATTGTGGTATTTTAGAAGTCAGGGGGGAAAAGGAGAGATGGTGAGAAGAGTGAAGGCAAACCCATTTTCTCTGCTGTGTGTTACTCAGACCAGCAAGAGCCCACTGTTAGATTCAGGAATGTATTTTGCTGAGAGTGAAGCATGCAGATTTTGATCCTGTGACACTTTTTAAAGTAAGCAGCATATTTTGTTCATGTTCAGTCTGCTTTGATTGCTAGACTTCACATCCGAAATGGCAGAGGAGAAGAAGAAAAAATGCTGTGTTAAATCCTTGAAAATTATACAGCAGAAAAGGTGGGCAGCCTCTGTGGTTCAGCTGAATACTGGAAGCCAAAGATCAGAACTCAAAATAATAGTTGATGAAAAATACCCACAGAGTAGCAAACAAACTGGGGTGGGGCAGTGGAACCAAGAGCCATATTTGCAAGCCAGCTACCAACCCCTTCCTCTTTCCAACATTTTATATATGCAATTGACACACCCTTCCTCTCCCTGAAAAAGGTAAAATAACAACAACCTGGCTATGAAGGGAAGAAAAAAACTTAAAAGTGAGTTATAGCAAACAGAGGCTTGGCTGATACACTGAAAACAGCAGCGTTACTCCGAAAATAAACCAGACCTCAGTTTCAGTAAAAAGTGGCAGAGGCAAGAAAATTCTCAGTTAAAATTGTTGCTTTGTCTTTAGTTCAGTGTGTTGGTATGATAATATATCAGGTACGGTACGCTATCTTTGAATCATGGATTCTGTGCCTGCATCTGCCCACGTGATATGTCAACAATACCTGGGAAATAACAGGTAGCTGTCACCTTTAACACCATGAAAGGCCTACGTTGAAGAAGTGCATGTTGCATTACCAGGGTCTGCAATGGCATCTCTTCCCACTAGTGCAAAACGGATCGGTGCCAGAAGCTATGAGTTGGCCTACATCCTGCATGTGTTACACACTTCTGTCAAAGAAACATGAGCAAGACAGAAAACAATGCAAGTATAATGGTTTCAAGTAGGAGGGAAATATAATATGGTGCAATTCTTACAAAGCTCATGCAGTAATTAACAAATATCACTTTTTAGGGCTACCTGAGCATTTTACCTCTTATGATAAAAAATTAAGCACTGGGGGGTCAACTGATTTCTGCTAGTGCAGCATACTGTCTTTCCTGTCGGATAACTTACATTGCACACTTTGCAGTGTATTTTTTTAAGACTCAACATGAATGATACATTTCAAGGCAACATGATTCCTCAGCCCCAGTGACAGCCAGTGGAAGTCAGGTGTCCATCTCCATTTTCACATCTGTAAAAAAAATCCATCTCTCTGCTGTGGAATTGTTTGGAGTGCAATTGAACTGCCTTTCTGCCTCTGCTGGCCCACTGCTCATGTATGCTGTTCCCTTAAATCCCCTCTCTGCTTTCACCCAAACATAAATAAAAAGTGAGATCTGCTTCACTATATTTACTTGCATTAATTGATGTTAAAAAAGTCTGTTAAAAATAAAGCCCAGCAGTGACATTTTTCTCAGCTAAAGCACGATAGCAGCACATTACAAACATTACAAAAAGATCCCCTGGTAGGATTGTGAAGTTCTACTCTGGCAGTAAAATGCATCTACTGTACATTCTCTGCTTTATTTATTTCTTTATTTTTTAACACAGGATGTGTTACAAATGCCAACAAAACTCCCTGGCTCAGCAGCTGTGTTGAATGGGAGAACTGGACGAGCACCCTGTATTTTTAGCATTCGTTTTACCCTGGTCAAATAAGCAATCCTGTTTACCATCGGCGATGACGCTCACAGCTATTCAATCCCAGTTTGACATTTTCCCCACGGTTGTACCTCTCCTTTTTCTGCAGAAGTTGGGTGGTTCTGAAGGACGCGACACTTTGTGCCCAGAAGTCCTTTTGACATTTGAGAACAATGCATTAATCAGCCTGCTAGTCTCCTGAGATACACCCGGAGCATTAGGAAAATGAAAGAACCACACAACCCAGCTCGCACACCCATTCTCCAAGATATCTCTCCCTGTATGGTCTGCCATAAAGGTTTCTGGGAAAGGAGTTTCCAGCCAAATAAGAGATTGCATTGCCTTCAGGGAAGGTGAGTACAGGTGCTAAATTAGGCCTGGCAGGGTTGCAAAACTGGGGATAAATAGAAACAAAGGGGTCAATTGTTTTCATGTCCCTAGTGTTGCCTACCAGGTTAAATATAGCCTTGCCTCTGCTGCCTCTTTCCTCACTTTGTAAGATGCCCTGAGTATCTGCAGAATCAGGTCCCAAATCCTGCTGCTCATATAAGCTTTGCCAAATCCTAAATCTCCAGTCACTGAAGTTGTCTTAAAAATATATTTTTATAGACCATCTAAGGATGTCTAAGAAAGCACAAGAGATATAGGCAGATAACTGGTTCCATGGCTGTACTCTGTGTAGTCTGAATGAATGGGAAGAGCAGTAGAATGCATTCTCAGCTTGTAATACCTTCCCAGCATTTGCATCACATGCCAACAAGGTCGCCCTGGCACAGGGAACCTCTGTATACAGGAAGAAGTGGCCAGAAAAGAATGGGATATGAGCATTTGTAGCTTTTTTTCTCACACAAAAAAATCACTCCAAGCAAACATTGCAGAACTGATATTTTGAAGAGAGCACACAGCTGGACAGGGTAGAGCTGTGCAGAGGTACTGACAGCATTTCTTCAAAGCACAAGAGCCCTGTGTCAAAAGATAAGAGGACATTGCCCCTGACTCTAGAAATAGGTGTTCAAAGCTGTAAGCACTGGAAAAGCATTGAGGTATGGGTACAGCTGTCCCAACAAGGGAGCTTGGGCATGATTACACAGAAATATTTGAAAATGTAAGAGTAACATAAGTAACTAAGTAAACTGTATAAATCAGTATCCAGAAACTTAGCTTAGCAGCTGCATTTGTCTCATCTGATGAAATGCAGCATAGTTAAAGTGAAATATCATTTGGCTTCTAATAAGAGAACTGGCTGTGGATGTGGAAAGAAATGGAGAGACCTTTGAGATGATGAGAAGTAAAAAGCAGTGGGATTTGGAGATGGCAATGGATGGATCAATGGAGCAAAAAGGAGCCAAACATAATAGAGGAGGAAAGCTGAGAGAACATCACTGACAGCTGTCTGCTAGTTATATATCTTTTCTAATGCCAGTATTACTTTGGATTCCATCTAAACAATTGTATTTCTGTCTTTTAAGCTCCTACTTAAAAGAGAAGTAATACTTTCTGCTCTTTTGCAGGACTTACCAACCAAGTTACAAAGGAACTGTACTGGACAAAGAGAAGGAGGAAGAACAGTAATATGGACAGATGTGCATCAATGAAAGATATGTTTCAACCTGTAAATAGAAATGGTGCTTGAACTACTACTAAAACAGAATTACTCCTTAAATCTCAAATTGCCCAAAGCATAGCCAAAAAGCAGGTTTTGAACATTAGTCAGAATGAGGAAGAGAAGACATTTTTCTCCTGACTCAAGCCTAATGGGGCTGCATGGGAGAAGAGGGGATGTTTCCTGGAAGTATCCTTTTCTGAAGTAGGTTGCAGCCTTCTTGCCTGCTGCCTTTTACCAGCAAAGAAACTGCAGCTGCAACCAGCCACAATTAGTGACGTGTTAACAGGTAGCAGTGCAAGCAAAAAGGAAATCCAATAAAGCCAAGCTGAACTTTGATCCTCGACCTATCTTTTACAAAGCAGTACTAAAGGACTATTTTTTTTTCCCTTAGCAGTTTTCACACTGATACTATCACAACAGTTAGTGCTTTTTCAGCACACTGGTGGGATTGACAGCAGGCTGATGACAAAGCCCAGCTTGGAGATTGTCATTAGATCACCACTATTGACAAATTAACCACTTGCTCCTCACTAGTGAAAAGTTATTCTGTCTTTTGGCAATTGCCACTTGTTCTTGAAAGAACAAGCCTTCAAAACAAATGTCTTTCACAATTTTCTGTCATGATGCTTAAACTACTAACACAACTGTTTCCCAAATGGGGACAATACCGATGCTTCAATAACATCACTACAGACATCTTACAGACGTTTTAATGCAGATTTGCTCACAAACATATGGAAAAAATTGCTGGAATAGGATTTTCACTAATCCCTTTAACTGCCGTTGACTGTGGAAAAGTGAGCACGTGCACAGATATGCATGCCTATTTGTTTCTGTGTTCAATTTACACATCTGAACATAGAAGCAAGAATGTCTTGTAATGATCAATAAATGAAGTGGTATTATATAGGAAAGAAACTGAACACAAGTTACTAGATTATAAAGAAAGGATTAAAATTAAGCAAAAAAATTCAGCAGCCATGGAAAACGACAGATTGCTTTGTATAGATTTGTGTTTCCTAGCTGATTGACTTTATGTCCAAGAATGTACATGTGGCAGGTCTCTCCCAGGTCCTGTTGTTTTTTGTTTTGTTTTGTTTTGTTCTCTACCATAGAATCTTCAGTGTTCAGAAAGGTCTGAATCTCAGCATATTGTTTTTCCCTCTCTGGGGATGCTGTCCTTCATGCAATTGTGTATTCTTATGAAATGTGTAGAAACAGAGTTCTCTTCTGCCAAATATGAACAAAATGTGGAGAACTGTCCCTCTGCCCACTGCTTACCAGTTCACCTCCAGAGCCGAGCAGTCTAAGTGATTCCTGCACTTCTCCACTTGGCTCACTTTACAGTACTAAAAAATCCAACAAACCAGAGCATGTTCATCACAGTCAGCCAGGCTGGCATCCTTTGAGCTCAGCTGCTGTATGGGTTGCTGTTAGAAAGTCAGCCTGCAGCTATTTACCAAATTAGAGATGTTCTTTCATTTGCAAGGTGAGCACTCAGAGTACCTTTGCAAGTGTTTGAGGTTGGGTTTGCTTTTCCATGTTTCTCTGTATCACTGCATGTTACTGTGGTGCTGTTCCAGCAGTCTCCAGAAAACCTATGTCAGCTTGTAAATTCCCTGAATGCTGTTGTTTGTTTTTTTTTTTCCCCATCCATGCAATGAAGGAAGCCAAGCCAAGGGTTCTCCCTACATGCTCCATAAAGCCACGAAATCACACAGTACTCTTGAGAGTTCTGCACACTTCTGACATTCTTGCTTCCACGGCTCTAGAACAGAGTTTCCCATGGTGATAGAGCTCGGTATGTTGCATCCAAAGATGTATCAAAGAAGAAAAAAGCCAAAAATGGCAAAAATGCTAAACCAAAATAGCCAGCAAATTCTGGACTCTCTTAACAGTCATGGATGTGAGACACTGTTTCATGACACTGACTAGACAACCTTTAACACTCAGTAAAATGATTAGCATCATTCTTTGGGGAGCAGACAGGGAGCTAGAAAGAAAAAGCTAAGAACTTAAAGCATCAAAAAAAAATCTATCTGTATCTATCTACATGGATAGAGAAAAGTCTAAGTCTTTCTAATTTGGAGAAATCATCTCATGGAGCATAGTAGACAGTTGCTAGGGGCCTCCGACTGAGGGCTCTTGGGTCTTCTCCATACCTTTGATCTGCATTATGAAATGTTAATGTCCACCACGTCAGGTCTTGTTACATAAACATACCCTTTCTCTAACTGCTCAGTTCTGCCCGTTGCAACTTCCATTCATATTATCCATTTATATTTAAATGCTGACTTGGAGCTTATACCCAGAAGCGCTGACATTTTTAAACAGGAGTAGCTAAACTAGCGTAAACTGCTAAATATAATTTATTGATGATAAAGAGCTTGGTTCAGATTAAATTCCAGCAATTTAATAATGAACACATTCACATCCTGCATCCGGAATATGTATATGTATGTGTTTTCCCCTCCTTATTTAACTGAGAGAAGGGGGTCTCGGAATCTGTGATTTCCTGTTGATTAGATATGAAGCAACCACAAGCACATATTTTTGATATCTCTATTAACAGACTGTTCATGTCTAACTGCAAAACTTGGTTGCACTTCTCTCAACATCTTTGCCCAAGACAGACCAGTAAACACAATTCCTCTCTCTATAATTAGCCTTTTCTCTAAGGGCCCTGAAGTAAGTCTGCATGCCGTAGATTTAATATCCAGTGCTATATCCATATGTGCTGCCCTTGCCTGGTCCCAGAGCATATAAACTCCCCTATTAGCAGCCTTGACTGCTTAATTATGCAGATTTTTTTTGTACCCGCCTGCCTGTAAAATTACTGTGTCTAACCTTTTTTTTCCTTCCTCGTTGCACCATGCTGGCCATTCTAATGAAATCGGCATAGGGGAAAGGGCCTGATTTGCAGTTATGGAGGCTGGATCGCGCTGGCAATCTGTCCTTAGTGGGAGTTACAAAAGAAGTCAAATGCCTTCATCTGGTTCTACCCTCTCATCCCCAAGGTGATTGAGTTCACTTCCTGATGCTTCCCAAGTTTTCCTCAGGCTGTCCAATCAGCGCATCCACCAGGGAGCCCAGCCTAGCTTGCAACAGTCTCTGTATCTAGTTACAGCCCCACCAGGGACAGGCAACTATCCACCCCCAAGCCTTCAGATGAAAACCTTTTCTAACAAGGCCGCCCAGCGCCAATGAAATAACACACATCTGCATATCCACTGGGTCCCATGTTTCTTGTGCTCATGGATTATGTATCTTGCAGCCTCTAATAAAGAAATGCAGTTCTTTGTTTAATGTTTATCTTGTGCTTGTTAAGCAAATGCTAATGTTGTATCAGAATGCTTTAGTGCTATTTGGGTTTTTGGTGATTTACTACAAGACAATCTGCTGTGAAGTAAATTTAGAGAGGAGGGGGAAGAAAAAAAAATCATTCTGGTGGAAAGAAAGAGAGGGAGAGAAAATGGTTTGACAGAGAAAGAGCAAGAGACAGAGGAAAAGACAGAGGGAGCGAGGCGGGCGAGAGCGCAACAGCTCCTGCCTGGCTTCCCTCACCCCTGGCTGCTGTGCTTGCTCCATTATCAGCCGGCCAGGCACCTGGAGGTGCAGAATCAGCCCACCACGATTTCCAAAAGGGATGAGATGATAACTTCCCCTTCAGTGATAAGGTAAACAGTGTCCTGAAGGGTAAACAAAAAATAAAAAAGCCCCTTTTGTTGTCTGCCTTTGTGCCCTGATGGTTAGCACTGTGCTGTGTTATTCACAGACCACAGGGAAGCCCTAGATTTAATTGTTCATGCCTGGCTCTGTTAGAAATGGGGAAAAGAGAATATGAAGTATTCAGAACCCACTTCTCCAAATTATTTTTTCTTCCCTCCCCCCTTCGGGAATGAAAGAGGAGATTTGGAAGCTGATGAACAAACAAATGTCCTCTATTTACCCTTTGGCAAGACAGAATATAGATATCCACAATGCTAAGCACTCCTGTCAGTCTCCTTTCAATTCCTTCCACCCCTTTTTGAAAGAAGATGTAAGTTCTGGAGTGCTGTTTATTTTTCTTCCGCAAATGAACTGGGGTCAATAAAATGTGGGTCTCCAAAAGGAGGGGACTTGAGCACTAACTAGAAATGCAGCTGCCCACATTCCTCCCTTTCATCCTACAACTTCCCTTCCAGCAACTGCCCTTTGTCACCAAGACGGGTGGATTTTAAGGACTAAATGAAATAAGGCTACCCAGGGTCTCCAGGGTCAAACCAGAACTACAGCTTCAAAGACAGATCTTTGTGGACAAACAATTCTACACTTTTAATGGGACAGAAGTACGAAAGATAAGGACGTTTCAGTACGGATGTGTCTCTTGGAACTGCAAAGGTATTGTGCAATAGGACAATAAACCAATGCTCATGCCTTTTGCACACACATGTGCTTTGCACATACGGGTATTCTATTCATTGCTGCACTCCTGTTCTCCTAGCACACCTTTTACCCCATTGTATGTGGTAATACATGAATGCATCACACTGCTGCACCTATGGGTGTATGTATATACATTCAGTAATTGCAAACCTTCATTTTATATTCTTATACATTTCTTCTGAAAGAGTAAATTGGCAGTGGTAAAAATTTCTAGGCTAAGAACACTCAACACTGGAACTCTTTGCTGCAAAAGGTGGAAAGTGTGAAGAATGGTTTTGTGATCTTTTTCTCCCTTGCCCCTTTTCTACATGGCTTGATCCTCAAAAGATCATTTCAGTTGTAAGAGTGACTCCATTTTTGTACCACCTCAATCTCTAGGTTATCTGCTGACACTGCTGATAAAACACGTCTCTTTGTAAATACCAGAAAGACGCTCCTGTGCCATTTATTTACAGTAAGTTGAATTCTCTTTTTGATTGTAATATCTACCATCATCAAATAGATTCGCGTGAGATTGTATTTGCTCAATTAATTCAAAGGGGAGGGCTCAGTCTCCCGTTAGCTAGCTCAGCCAACTAAGCAGTTTAAGAACACAAACTTCCTAAGTAGTTCTTCACTGCCTTCTCAATTCCCTTTCTTTTCTTCAACCAAATAGAGTGAATTTTCAGTGAACTTGTATTCTTCATTTTTTTTATATTTGAGGTATTACTATATAAAGCCATTGAGAGCTCCAGATACTCTGCTAATGTCCCGTTTATTACTACATACAATTCAAGGTCCTGACTGTAATCTTTATAAACCCCTGATGACCTAGGGTTGGGCTGCATTTGAGACTTTCTCTCCTCTTACAGTCCGCCAAGAAAATTGAGCTCAACGGGAACACTAAACCTGACAGTGTTCCCATTTAAATCCTCTGGAGCAAGGGAGTTTCTCCATAAGCCGACTGCAGAAGTCTGTCTCTGACCTGCTGACTTCAGCCGACTCCACACAACAGCATCGCCATGAACTGGCTGCATAGGAACCCTGTTAGAGACTTCATTTCCCTCCTGCGGTCTCCATCAAAGCTACCTTTGGTAATCACTACAGCTGAGAACACTGCTCAGCATAAATTAAGAAAGAAGCTCAAGGACACAATGAGTCCGTGATTTGTTCACTTGGCCTTAAATATAGGAAGCCCTCAACCTCCAGCCTGCATTTGATAAAGAATGTGCATTATATATATGAGGCCTGACCTAGTGACTAGCATTTGTGTACAGGTCAGCTTACTGCAGTGCTAAAGTCATCTTCACTAACCATTCTGTGTTATTCTAGTTTCCACATCAATGGATTCTTATTAGACATCAATAACGTGTGTGTCCCGATAGCCTGTGGTTTGACTTGTGTAGCCAGCCCTGCTTGTATAGCTAGTCACATCTTTGCTGTGCAGTGGTGCTGGACACAGAACAGAAATGTGTCTTTGTTACATACCTGCAATCACCATTTGCTTGTGTTGGTTGTTATTATTGCTATTATTTTTAAGGATGTGAGGGTTGGACGTTTCCTATCAGTATTTTAAAAGCATGTCAAAAAGTCCGAATTGATTGCTTGGGAATTAAGCAGGAAAAGTGCATAGGTAGCAAGCTATATTAGAGATGAAGACATATCTTAAATACCCCTAAACACTTGCTCATCTATTTTGTCTTGACAGATCATATTGTAGAATCATCGAAAACAGGGTTGGAAGGGACCTGAAAAGGTCACCTATGGCATCCTACTGCCTTAAGGCAGGATCAGCAATGCTGCACAATTTAGATGACCTCTAACTAACGAAGCAGAAAGGATGATAGCTAAAATGCCAGTGGATTAAGACCAGTTCCAAATGTATTGATTACAGGGAAAAGAGCATTTGAAATCTGCAATAACTGTGCAAGAGTCAAAGAAAACAGGTGGTTAACAAGCTGGTTAATCCAGGTTGTTTGCTTCAGGTGATGGAGTCAAGTGTTTCTGACTGTGAGGAATTATTTTCAGGATCTACTCAGATTCGGACAGATTTCTTGTGGCTGTGCAAGCTTTAATGGAGATATAGAGGTGTTTGATAACTACCTGTCAGAGTCAATTTGCAAGAGTCACCATGAAGTTTGGAGTAACCATCTCAAAGAATAATGAGTCTTTTGTGTTCCAGCTTCAGCTTCCAATGTTTCCTGAATTTCTAGAAGTGACAGGACATACAATAAAACCTCAAGAGTCAAATCTCAATCTCTCCTACACACAGTGCAATTGCTCTTTCACTATATGATACCAATGACCTGAAAATGACTGAGGAGAGAAATTCTGCTCCAGAAGTTACCACGTATGCACTTTACCTTCATTTCTAGGGTATCATAGTGGGAGAATCTATGGGGTGACTTTCTCTTTCCGATAGGTCATGAAGATCTTCACTGCAATACTCTGCTGTGTCTTTACTGTTGTAAACATGTGAAGGGAACCATGACACATGTAAAAATACCAACATGCATGGCAGCATTTTCAGCTACCAGGACTTACACATCTTTAAACCTCCATCCATTGTGATTTGGACTGGGACAAGATCTTACCCAAATACCTCCTAGGCACTGATGAACAGGGGAAGGATACCTGGTTAAAGTTCTACCCAACTAAATCATGATAATTCTGCTCTGGCAGGCAATGCGGGAAAATAAGTAGAAGTACATCGGCCAAAGGATTATTAAGGCTTATCTTCTAAGCCTGTTTATTTGGAGAATAATTGCCTGTATTAGGTATTCAGGTAACAGTGACTACTGAGAGCTCTTCTCACTACTTTTGCTTAGCGGGAAGACATATTTTCGTAAGCATATGAGCTGATCAAGATCATATCTGCCTTTGCCTTTGGAGAGAAGATATTTGCACCTATAGGGGTTTCCCTGCAGGACCACACAGGAAATACAGGCACTGTAGACTGTAATCCCTGACGAACTGCAGTGGCTATCCATTGACTTCTAGGTAAAATTCAGTTTGTTGCTTTCAAGTAACAAAGCATGAGCTGGTCTGAGCTGAGAGACAGCATTTTGCTTCATAGAAAATGTGTCAGCTGTCATCAGAAATGCTCAACTCAGCAGCACTATTCTGGTACAATCAGGTAAATACTAATGCCAGAAGGTTTTGTTTAGGGATTTATAGATTTAGTTGTTGCTATCCAAAATGGTTCAACAGGACTAGAATATGATTGTTTTTGGAAATGGACTTTCCTAAGATGCTGCTTGGCAACTGGAAGGGTTTGTGTAACATGGTCTGTAAGGCAAGACTCAGACTGGGTAGCATTTTGGAACTGGGGAAGGTTTCTGTGGGTTTGTTAAAAGATTTAGCAAAGTCTGTTCTATTTCTGTGTCATGAAACATGGTGGCAGCAAGAAATCAGTTAATGAAACATAATAACGTCAACTTCAGGTTTGCAGAGCAGCCTTATAGGAAGTAATTTTCCCTTATCCACCTCACCAATACTCCCAGCACTAAAGAATCAGCAGTTTGCATGTCAGGACTCTCTCTGCCAGTTTCTGAGGTGGCAGAGAAAATCTGTAGGCGGACTACTGTGACTGATCCTCTCAGGCCTTCAAGTCTGTATTATCAGAATTCAAGGCTGCATCATGAAGGTTAGCCTTATCAGAAATGATAACACAACATGAATCAGCTATGTTGGCATACGTAACCATGTTTCTGTGTATATATTTATGACTGTATCTTCCCAACTGTAGACAGATTCTCAGACAGCACCTTGGGGTACCTGAATGAGCTGGATGATTTGTGGAGTGTGACACTGCCTGGTGGGAGCAATGACATTGTCAGACAGTGACCTTGGGTGGCCACTACTGCTGTTCCGCAGGGAAAATGGAGAACAGCTGCAAACCTTAAGCAGCAGTGTTGGAAGCAGGATTTTCTGACGGTACACTGCAGTGGGTACAAGCACTTTCAGCTGTATTATAAGTGTCAGAAAATGGCAATCAACACTGTGACAGCTTTTTTGTTTTTAGCAGAATATGTATATACACACACATAAAAGTCAAAAATCTCACTATGCTATCTGAACTGCACTCAGTCTTAAACTAAGTGCTACTCTCCCACACATTCGATTTGGATTTTTTTTAAATTTAAACCCCTATGTAATAAGCTTTTTTTTTTCCTTCTTCCTTTTTTTTTTCTTTTTTTTTTTTTTTCCCCTTCTTCTAAAAGCTAATATTGGGGTTGAGGGCCAAACAGTATAATGATGCAGTACTACTTGCATTATTCCTGAAGCTATTTGATTTTGACAAGCCCACATTTGGTAATTAACATGAGAATGCCCCCTTGGGCCATTCTCCTGTTAGCTAAAATATCTTATAAATTACTGTAATAAAAGGAAAAAGTGAACACACTGCCTGTCAATGTTTCAACTTATCTAGCAAGAAGAGAAGACAATGCCATGATCTGGAAACACGTACATGCCAAATGGATGCATAAATTACACTGTCTGTGCCCATCTGAACCAGTCACCTGTCTGTCAGTGAAACATATACACATAGCTGTTTGTAGTAAAAAGAGAGAAAATTGTATTTGTAAAACATTCCCATAGCTATGAAGCAGAGTCACAGTGCCTACAGTGGCACTTCTACTACCTTCTGCTGACCAGTACCAGACTGCAGAAACCAGTCAACTTTCTGTAAAAATGATTACCTATTTAGAGTGTATCACATACCAGAAGGCACCTCTTGACTTGTTCTCTGAAAGCTTATATTCATGGGGCTTCCTGTACTTGGTACCCCTGAACATCATGTTACAAATATTCTCCTATTGAATGTCCTACACCTATGGTCATTTCTGCAAATACATGCTTTGAACTTGAGAGAATGACCAGCCCAGCAGCAAGGCTTACAAGGCAGTGCTGTTGTCCTGACATCTGGGGTACAACATAATACTTCAGCAAACATAAGAACCCACTGCCAACTTCAAATATATTCAAATCTGGGTGCAAACATAAAACACGAGAACACACCCTGCATATTCCAAAGCACCAGGCAGGCTGAATGCCCTTACACAACCTGTTCAAAATAATGAAAGCTGACATGAAAGAAAGTGCCTTTTATAATACTTCCTGGCAGGTACAATATTTTCCTTTATTTATGAACACAGATGCTGGGAAAAACAGAGAAATAAATGACGTTCCTTTTCTTAGAAACGAATATTTTTTAAAAATTGTTTTTTTTCTCTTCTTGATTCCAAAACTCTTAATGCAGATGAGCAGGAAAAGTGTAGAGAGAAAAAAGCTGCAGCATATTCAGTGCTGCTTCAGTCTGTGGAACTGGATTTACAGAGGATGACTAGAACCAACACATTGACAAGTAACTTCCATGACTACTTACAGGTTTTGCTTTCTTCCAAAATAAAATATTAATTAAAAGTGTCAAGCTAAATAATAACTTTTACAACTTATTATCTAGGCTGTTCTGATCAAACATTTGCCACCTTCACTAATACAAAGTACCTGATTTCTGCAAGAGCAATTGTTTTTGAATTCGATCCTTTAGGGCCCTTTTTATTCTTCTGTTAAAGGCCCAGCAAAATCAATGCCTATAAATTGTAGACTTATTGATAAAAATTCTGGGGTTTGCAATTGAAAGTAGATAAAAAAAAATGCTTGTGTTTAATCCATAGGAGACATGGTTTGCTACTATTGCTGAATTTTAAAAGGAAATGATCCAAAAGGATGCCAGGTTCCCGGCTTCATGCCACAGGCCAGTGGCACTTAATAATGAATATTACTCTTTGGAACAGTTGTGGCAGTTCATGCAATTCCTGTTCTCAAGTCACCAAACCATAAGCAGCAGAACCCTAGAGGAAGCTTCCATTTATACCCTGTGATTTTATCAGGACATATTTTCTATTATCAAGGTACCAAGCTGTTATCAAATGCAGCCTATTAACACTTGCAAATGACCATTTCACCTTTGCTTTTTCTGTAGCAGACAAAATTTTATGGTACAGTTTTCTTCTGGATGAAATTTCCAATGTCTTGACGCTGCAGTTACCAAGTCAGAGGTAATGAGGGCTGCACAACTTACAGTGCCATAGCTCCAGCTCTGTTAGATCAATGGCCTATAATTACCTATGAACAAGTCAGACACCAATCAATGCTTTATTATTTCCTGAACAAGTTGCTCAGGGAAACTTTCCTAGGTCAGGGAAAATCACAGCAGAGGCAGCGGCTGCACCTGTCTGCAGTACCTATCATGCCAAAACACCTTATGAGTAACCTTGAATCTCCTGCAATATGGTTAGAGGCCATAAGGACAATCTGGGTTCCTTGGACAAGCCTGGTTTGCCTGGCCCTGCATCAGATCTGAAGGGACCTATGCCACTAGAAAACAGAAAATTGAAAGACGCTAAGAGAACCAGCTCCAACCCCAAAACATGAAATTCCAAACCTGGGCACACCATGGCACCACAGCACAGTCTAGCTGTACCTTGGAAGAAGTTTTATTTTGACAACTACCATAGCAGTAAAAACTGCAATATGAGCCAAATCCACTCCAACTGATACATTTATTTTGGGGGGATGTCAGAGGTGCCAGATTGATTGCTGTGGCGAGCAGCATTTTCAATTTATCTGCACAACAGGCACAGCACAGGCAGCAGCAGTGCCCATGGTTCCCATCCAAGCTGTCTCAGTCCTGCGAGGGACCACCTAGGAGGGGCATTGAGCTATTTCTGCATTACCCAGAGCTATTCCTGCACAGCCAGGCTGGATCCTCTCTGCTGTGCTACAGCCAGCTGTGGATGCATTTTTGTGGGGAACATTTGTCTGCTGAAAGCCGAATGGGAATGCCAGCTCATTTGTGCACAAGCCATCAAATGTTTAGGAGATCTTAACAGCTTTCCTTGCACTATCAAGATGGTATGACCTGGAAATGGTAACCTAAACGTTCTCATCTCTCATTATTAATGTCGTTTGGTGCAGACATTACCTTTATTTAAGACACGGGAACATAGGCAGCCTTGGACGCAGTTCCAGCAGTTTCCTCAAAAACGGCAGTTGTGCATTTCACCTTTCCTGCGCACACACGTGCACTCACATCTGCTCCCTACCTTCTTGGTGATGCCTTTTGCGTTCAAAATGCCAAGTGATTAGCTGGGAACAGCTCCTCTGTATGGAGCTATCATCCAAATTTAAAAGAAAAAGGAAAAAAAAAGAAGCAAGGAAAAGGCTTACAGAATGCCACTTGATCAAATACGCACATAACTAAGCTGACATAAACATGCCTCCATTTCCTGTAATACTTTTTTAAAAGTAGAGGAGCAGAGCAGGAGTCCTGCTGGATTTCCCTTAGCAACCTGACAGGAGCCCACAAGGTCAGCTAGCAGGAAGCGTAGAAAATTATACAGTGGGGAATTATCAGCTAAATTATTTCACTATACTCAGGATTTTTACTGTTCCTCCCAAGACGGTGGCCTCTTGCTACTTGCAATAGAAGCAAGAATAAAAGGACAGAAATGACAAAAGAGATCTTAAAAAAAATATGCATGTTTTATGTGCCTCCTGAAGATGGTGGCTTTAATGCCCAACTCATTTTCTGCTGTTGATTTTGGATCAAAGGCCTGATCCGTAGCTGTGGCTACCATGCACAAAGGAGGCTGCGTCCGTGCGTAGTGAAACTGTAGGTACCCATGTAGGTGCATGAAGGTGACTTAAAATTCACCTTTCTCTCTCCCAGCTCTGTGGCTGCCTGGAGCCAAGCCCCACCTCACTACCACAGCTGGGGTCTGCTCTGATGCCAGGTAGCTGAGGGGAGGCCTGAGATGAAAGGCTTACAAAGCCTCAAGAGCTGAAGCTCTGCCACCCGAGGAGCTGTGCTGGGGGATGGCCGCAGTGCTGAGGGACAAAAGCCTTCCCCGCCACCAGTCCTCTGTTCCCAGTGTCTGATACCTCCCCGTGCTGAGGGAGGAGGAAGAGAAACCTGGAAGACCACTCACCATGTGGCTCGTTTCACAGACCTATGAGCATGATTTATCAATTAACAGGTAATAAAAAAAAAACTCTCTGCAATTAAAGACTTGATTTTGCTCAAACAGGAAGCAGTACCATGCTCCCATGTACTCCTGAGAGAGAAAAGCAGCTCCTGTCACTAATGTGGAGCACAGCTAATCTCAGCAGCGGCTGTGTGGCCCCTCGAGAGGTGCTGTGATGAGGAAGGAACAGCCGGGGGGAGCCCGGCTTTCCCCAAGGGCTTGGCAGGCTGCAGGGCCACGGAGAGAGGCAGGGAACTGCTCCTTGTTCCCTAGCAGCAGGGCAAAGCTGCTGGCACCAATAGACTCCAAAAGGTTCTTTCTGCTAGGTTATTCTTTTATCTCTATATCAAAATAACACCTAAATTATCTTTTCTTTCACGTTTTCACCTAGGATGCTTTATATATGTATATAAACACGTATCTGTATCAGCTTAGTTAAAACCATACATATATCTGTAGAGTGATTATACATCTGTACCTTCTTTTTTTAGAAGTGTGAAGGTTTTTAATAGATTTCACAGGACGTGATGCCTTAGAGTTATTCAGGCAAAAGTCAGAGCAAATGAAGGTACATGGTTTTCTTTTCTGCTGCTTTAAAAAAAAGAACAACAATCAACAACCCCAAACAACCCTCATCAGCCAAACAACAAATTTCCCCCTACCCTTCTCCCCCCCTGAAAAACGGAAAAAGCAGTCACGGTTTTCAAAATAAATTGTTACGGATACTAAGATATTTTTCCTGATCAAGACCATTTAAAGATACTTTTATTCAGAACATGGCCTTACAAGCAGGAGCTGGGTATCTGAGCTGGCATGCCTCTCGTGCAGTCAAGTCAATAGGCTGAAAATTACTCCTACTGAACTTCTTTAATATATTCTCTATGTGGTGCTGTTTGTAGACGACACATATCTACGTGACTTTGACTAAGCATCCATTTCTTGAACCACACCTTTGTCTCTATACCAGGATCTATACACAATTATGTTATCACACTGATAAGAAAAGTTAGATTGATGGAATATTGAAAATATCATTACACTGATAACAGACAACCATAAATAGCTGACTTAGAAAAAGAAACACGCAATATGTTATTTTCTATCTTCATTAAGCATCACTGAAAATTATTACCTTTTCCAATAAGAAAAGGCCATTTGAGTCTGAGTACACACAAAGAAGCTAGGATACCCCAATGTATGTTGTAGAAGCCCCATGTGCTTGATGAGTTGGCTGGATAACATGCCAGCAGTGACTGCAAAATAGTGTGTGCATGGCTGATCAAAGGCACAAGATAGACTGTGTTCATGCGCTATAACTATAAGCCAACTTGAAGCATGAAGAAGGTTTACTACACACACACAGACACATTCCCAGTTCAAAACAGTTAGGTAGGTACATGAGATAGACACTAATGCTGCTGAATAAGACCCTGGCAATTTGCTGGTCAGTGTGAAAACATCTGAAAGGTGTCTGAACAAGCTGGAAGAACTAAACTACATGAAAATGGAGTTATTCCAAAGATTCGTACTTGTGGCAGTGGTAGGAAAAGAAACCATAGAGCACCTGTTGGTTTCTGTGCTCTTGGAAGAGACATCTAATGCTAAAGATGTAGTCATAGCATACATTTATTTTGGAAACTTGCATACCTGTGGTGGAAGGTCACAAAACAAAGATCTGCAAATGCCAAAAGCACTTGAAGTGGTATTCATGGAAACTGGCTTTATGATTATTTCTAATCATTAAGATTCTTCAAAGCAGTTTCCAGAAGGATTGCTGGTTATAAACAACTTGAATTTCAGCAGAACCTGAGAAAACACTTCACAGTGAAAGACATATTCAGTGATTCTCCTTCTTTTTCTGGGTTACTACTTTTCAAGTGTGGATTTTATACGTGTTTATCATTAGCAACCCTTTGACAAATATTCCAGTCACACAGATTCTATTCTAGCAGTGTTCATGCAGTTGGATTGCAGAAGGTCTTTCTAGCTCTATGACACTTTTATTAGGCACTCCCTTGTGTTATTGACGTTTCTGATTATTGGGGCAAGAATAGTGCAGGTAACAAGCGCAGCCCAATGGACAGATGTTTTTAGGCTCTATACTAATGTCGATGGCAGTCCAAACTTTGAGATCAGTAGAAGAATATTTTCAGCCACAAGCTGAAGCAGATGCACAGAGAAATACCTCTAATTTACTCTGTGCAGCTGTGTAAAGGAAATCAGGGATCAGGATTGTGGTATGGCTATGCGGAGAACAGAAGAACAGCAGTACTCTAGGCTTTCATGGCAGGGGTATGCAGAGTAGGGCATCTTGAGAGGAGAGGCCACCAGGGATGAGTTGTTGCTGGTTTTATCTTACCCTTACACTGTGAAAAGAAATGGGATTGGGGGGAGTCACTGGTGTGAGATCTTCTCTAGGAAACTGAAGAAGGACAAGTATGAAACTTACAATGGGATAACAAATTCTGTGAAATTGGTTCCCACAGGAACTTGCTTTATAGCTAATGGCATTGGTTCTGGCTCCCTCACAGCTTCTTTCTCCCCTGCTCCATCCGATCTTGACTTCTGTCTCCTGTGATGGCTGTTACACCTAAAACTCAGTTCCATTTCCTCCTACATTTCTCAGTTATGTGCCTGAAATGCCTTCTCTGCTGGCTTGGTTTGCAACAGCAGTATTTAAAAATGGACTCAAACACACAGCGCAGCAAAGGACTTTTAAACCCATGCCTAAATTCACCAAGCTGTGAGTCAGTATTTTCAATGGAAGCGGCGGTGTCTATTATTCAGAGCGAGGACTCCAGCATATTCCATAAAGGCAGTATACCTTCAGTTCCAAACCCCTCTGCCCAACACGTTTCTCTAAATTACGCAAATTCCCCAGCTTCCTAGCACAGCTTTTAAGAAGGGTCGCTCTCTGCTTACTAATCAGTCATGTGAATGGCTTTCCTTTAAGAAAGAAACTTTGAAAACACATGAAAATCTACTGAATATCAATCATTATGGAGGTCCCTTTAAACTGTCATAATACTCAAGAGAAGGTTTCCTGCTGTATGAAAATCTGCAGTTTCAAATGTGCAACCTTTCTGTAACTGCACTGACACTCTTCTGTTATCTTTTTGTTTGGGGTTGATGAATTTATTTATTTTTTTCTCAGAGTTTATTTATTTTGGACATCACACTAACATTTACCTTTCTTTAGTGTTGAAACAGATTTATTCAGTCACTGGACCTTCTCCAGTTAGACACTGGAGTAAATAAATTCACAAAAATCACAGATTCTCCCATATGTTAAGAAATTGTAAACACGTTTTATAGTACTTTTCAAAGACAAGAGGTTGGCATCTCCTGGGGACTGAAGTTCAGTCCTGGAACAGACATAACAAAGGGTGACTTGTGGTGTGAACTTCCCTCAGGTTCTCTGCTAAAATACGTCAGTCCTGATCTTATGGGACTACTCCAGAGATAAGGCAGCAATTCAGTAGAAGTATGGGTGACATTTTCTCCTTCTTATTATCCAGCATTTATAGGATCGGAACCCTGGGAGGGACTTTAGGAAGTCTCACAGTTATCCCCCCGGCCCTAAAGAAGGATTAACTAGTTCTACATCACTCCTCCAGCTATTTGTAACCCCACCTCTCTCAAACAGAGCCCAGCATTTGCTACAGGGTCCACTAAGGTTCCCAGAGACAGCTGCAGTCTCATAGCAAGACCTGCCAGCATATCTGGCCATTTGCAATGGTTTGCAGTCTGGCTCAGTGGCCATACGGTTGTTTGGATGCTATCTCCATGGGATTTATCTTCCACCTTCAAAAACAACCAACCATATGAGAGGCTGCCAAATGCCCCAAATGTAAAATCTTTGCGCCGAAACGCTCCTTGTAGGATATATTGATTTATTCTTGGCTATTTCTAAAGAGCTGAGAAAGAAAATAATGTAAAACCTCAATTCAGATGATCACAATTTGAAAAACAAAGATAATCCAGAGTTGTATTATAATTTTTATAGGTACAATTTGTACCTATCTTTCAGTAGATGAGAGAGGTGGCACAGGAGAAACGGATCATTAAACAGTAGTGTGAAGCCAGGGAAATTAAGCAGCTGCTGTGCAAGCCACCTCTCTTATTCTCTGAGCGCGGGAGAGAAGCAGGGAAAGAGAGGGAGGGAGAGAGCGAGGTGCCAATTGTACCTCTAATACAATAATTAAAAAAAGTCTGCCTACCATCTCTCCGCAATGGCCTGCATGGACTAGATCAAAGAGATGCTGCTGCTCACAAAGGGGCTTCTCTTTGCACAAATATGTGCACTCACAGGTGGAACACAGACAATGGAAGCTATAGTATATACCCAATGGTAGTCCGCAGAAGGTACTATTTGGGGCACCATCCTCTCTCTTCGATGTGGTGCGAAACCTGTCTATGAAACAGGAAAGGCTGTGAAACTGATGACAGAAAAGATGGGATGGGAAAGCACCAGCCAAGGGCGTGGAACTCAGTGCTCACAGCTCTGTTTTTTTGGTGGGCAACATTGCCAGCAAGCACAATTCCAGCCCTGTTGGCCCACTCTCATTTTACTGTTAGAGACACAATTCCTATCCCAAACGTCCCCACTAAGAACACTTCATTTTATACAGAGTCAAGCGTAGGGGCTGCTTCCTGCACTTGCTTCTATGCTTCAAGCTCCAACAGCAGGAGGTGGCACAAAACCCTTAAAAGAAAGTAACAGACATGCCCTTGGATTATTGTGCCGAAGAAAGAGATAAAACAGGAACAAAGTAACAAATTATATTGTCAGAAAAAATGTGAACTTTTTGATTGGGGATGACATTTATTTTAAGTGTGCAATGACGGCAGGGAATCTGTCAGGGTAAGACATGGCAGAGGTTTCAACGTTTGTTAAGGGTGTCTTGGGAATTTAACTAAAACTGTTAAAACTGACACTATTGGCTTTTGTTAACACATTAAGCATGGGAAAAGTGCCAGTCAGCATATCCTCCATAGCATCAGTTCAGTTAAATCATCTGGAAGATGCATAGAGCTGGGTGTGATAATAAATGCAACATTTTCCACACATGGATAGAGGGTGCAGAGAAGGACAGGACCATTTGACGAAAGCAACAATGAGATCACTTTGAAAAATGTGCACCTGCTTTGTGATTTAGAAGCACGCAAGAGGGAGGACAGAGTTTCTCTAAATTTTTTTTTAAAGACAAGTGAAGCAAACTTGGTAAATGCAATACAAATGGATTCTGCGTAAGTGCTTACAGTACAAAATAACTTAATACTGGAGTGTGTATTTATGGAATTGGCTCGAGTACAATTAAAGCACTGTGTAAAGCCTTCCACTTTAAAACAGACTCAATTACCACTTCATAGTTTGGCTGGCAGACCAACAAAAACAGAATGCCAGCCATTTACTCGCAAGAACAGGAGATGCATTAATACAAATGCAGAGGTGCCCCAGCCGGAGGGTTTGAAAAGAGCTTTACAGACCCGAATCTCCTTCAAAACATCCCCCTCACAGGCAAATAACCAGAAATCTGTTTGGTGAGCACGTGTACCAAGCATTAATAAAGCCAAAGTCTCCACTCTACAATGAAATCTGCTTACACAAACAAATGCTAAAAATGAGTCTAAGCTCTGCTTTTTTGAAAAGGTGAAGCATATTGCATATACCTAACCAATCCTATATGAAGAAGCATGTGAAATGCATGCATTTGTCGTGAAACCGTCTGTGACCAAGTAATAAAAAAGATGTCAAACTACAGAGTTGATCTCACAGTAAGTGAACTGATCAAAGAGAGAGGAAAAAAAGAGAAAGAAAGAAAGAAAGAAAGAAAGAAAGAAAGAAAGAAAGAAAGA
>JAPSGF010000019.1:11140557-11146630 GCA_035772895.1 Perdix hodgsoniae | reverse complement strand
TGGATCGGACCACCAAATGCATGAAAGAATGTAAGATAAGCCTCCCCCAAAGAAGGGTAAATGGGGATGAAAGCTACATATAGCACAAAAAGAGGAACAATAGGCTGTAATTTCACCTGTGTCTATTTAATGAGGAAAGAACATGGGATTGTTAAAGAAGAATACCAGATCTCAATACGAAGTCTACAGCTGGCTGATGTCTAGCGTGGCAAGAGGGTGAGTTATTACTTAGGAGAAAGTCTGAGGGTCTTGTCACGGAGAGGCTGAGAAGGAGGGAGTTTTCAGTGATGTCCCTGCTAAGTCCATTACCAACTGAGGTTGAGGAGTGAAGGGCAATAAAGCACAGCTCTCTCTCCTGTGCAGTAGTAACAAGGCCAGGTCAGTCATGAAGAGAAAAGAGGCACTTAGGCACAAAGGAAGAGCCTCTACTATCACCTGCAACAAAGACACTAAAGGAATTACACGTCTGAATATTTTTATTCTGCCGACTAAGAATCAGAGATGGCTCAAGGGGACTTAATTTCAACTGCAACCTTTCTTTCCCCTCAGCTCCTCTGTTTCCTGGGTATGTGCTAGTGCATAAAAGGCCTGCTGGGAAACTCGAAGGGTAGGGGGTTCTTGTCTGTCCGCTGACACAAGTGTCTTGGGAATAGCTGTCATCCTGTTATTAAATATTTAAATATTTCAAGAGCAAGCTAGATTCATCAACCTCTGGAAAGAGTAATCAAGAGAATGAAAAGTAGACAAAAATAAAAGGAAGGGGTTGGCTATTTTGGTGGAGAATATGGGATCATCAGAGGAGAAAATATGCAAAGAGAGGAAAAATAGGCAGAGAAAACTGATGAGAAAAGGAAGAAAAATGAGAGACAAACAAAAGGGAAAACACTGAGATAATATTAAAAAAATAGAGAAAACAAAATTGGAAAACAAGCTAAAGCAATACTGGTAAAGACTGTGTCAGTACCTGTGAGAAAAAGCAAGCAAGTAAGCAAGCAAGCAAGCAAAAAGCAAGCAAGCCATACAGAAATTCTGGACAAGATGGTCAAGAAAAGCAAAGGGCAGTAAGAGGCAGATAGGTTAGGTAGAGAAAGAAAAGAAAGAACGAACATTATTGAGAGCCAGAAAAATGCCAGTGCTGCAGAAAGGTGTATTTCATGATCAGAAACAAGAAACAAACGTATTTAATTCATTGTACCATTTCCCTGCTTAATTTACAAGCCAATGTTTTCTCCAGAACTAAACACAATGCCTTAGCCTTGACATGGTTTATGAGAGTCAAGATGATTATGTGGGGTTCTCCCATCCTTAGGAAATGTACACATGGTGGCTGGAACAAAGGAAAATACCTGGCACAGAAAGATTGTGACACATTTCATCCTTAGTCTGTCAAACTGCTCAAGACAGAAGGGGACTCTGAGCACAAAAGAAACAGAGTAGACCTGGAAGGGCAGTAGAAGTACTCAAGACATTGCTCAGTATTTCACCTGATACTTTCTGGAAGGGAAGCCCTGCATGACAGTGAGTGCTCATCAGGGTGATGGGACACATGATACTAAAAGAGCTGGAGAGCCTTGAACTAAGCAGTCTAGGCCAGCTAGGGAGCCGAAGCGGCTGACTGAATGTTAACAGCACTCAGG
Organism: Perdix hodgsoniae; assembly: GCA_035772895.1. Lineage (NCBI taxonomy): Eukaryota > Metazoa > Chordata > Aves > Galliformes > Phasianidae > Perdix > Perdix hodgsoniae. The sequence goes on along the minus strand of JAPSGF010000019.1, from coordinate 11,144,993 downwards.
TGATGCTTTCAGCTGCAAATGTCAAAGCTCCGTACAACCAGAATTTCCATATCACGGTGGTCGTTTCACAGACAGGGAACTACAAACACCAGGGTGCCGTAACTCACCCCAGGTAACAAAGCAGGTAGTGGGCTAGGAATGGCTTCAAACTCCCAATCCAGCATGCTTTCCATTCTATCCATGAACTTGTCAAATTCTCCTTCTAACATCAGCCACAAAAGCTGCAAACATTACAGGCTGGAAGCAGAATATGTAAAAAAGTGCAGGCAGGAAGGCAGCTGTGCAGTCAAAACAAGTGTAGGCCACAGTATTGTGGGGGAAACTACCAGAAGTAGTCCAACACAGTAAAAATAAAACAAAAAGAGAGAGAGGGAAAGAGAAAGAAGTCAAAGATTGTTCAACAGAGAATTAAAAGGCGTTTATTTCATCCTGGCAAGATAATCTAAACACTATTGTGGTTAAATGTTTGCCTACTGCAGATCATGTTACAGCAGATTTTTCTGTTCAGAGGGTTTGTTAATGGTTTTGCTATTCCTTGCATGGGTCTAGAAAAAAAGCACATGCTATGAATGTGATATCTTTGGTTTTGATGCCAGAGGTTGTGAAAGAAAAGTTGGGAAAGAACAGGCACACAGAAGGAAACAGCCAGCACATTTAGGGATACTCCATTAACTCATAGGAGAAGATTCCCCCAGGACACAGTCCCAAAGAAGACCCCTGGCGAGTTTAGGCTTGTACATCATTTGTCCTATCCAGAGGGCAAGAGAGTTAATGATTATATAGACACCTTGCTGTGTTCAGTATCGTTTATGCCTCTCGATCAAGTGATGCAGATTACAAGGAATAGCAGGCTGAGAATTCAGTCATATGGGAAGCAGAGAGAAAGAGACACACAAATACATACCCCACTGCCACACACAGAGCTGTTCACATCTTACCAGAAACACCATGAGAGATTTCTCTCACCACTAAAGGCTTCAGACTCGAGGGCAACATTTGCATAGATAAAGGTGCGCACTTGGGTTCTGTAGCTTTGCACTGGTTACTTGAGGTGCTCAGTACATCTCCATAGTGGATGCATAGGAAATCTGGATTAAAAAAAAGGGACGAAAAAATCCTCCTACCTAATTAACATAGCTTTTTTCTAAGGAACCACCAAACATCATGGCATTTCAGGAGTTATTGATGGCATTTGGGGAGGTTACCAGGGATTTCATGGTCCCTACAGCAGATGATAAAAGGGGGAGGAGGAGGGAGAGCAGAGGGTCCAAGAAAACTTATTAAATTTTGGGCATCGAACTGGATTCAAGGAGAAGAGAATCACACCTCGCAAGGGACCAGGACAAAAATCCTATGAGATTACTGGCTCAGCTGTGGCAAGCTAATAAGGTTATTCTGAAGCAGATGCAGTCGTTAATACAGTGGTGGCATGGGGATCTCCCGAGAGGGGTCAGAGCCATGATAACTCACAGTAGAGTAATGTGCAATATATTTGTGGCCAGATCTTGTGATGGTAACTAAATGAACCCGTGTCGGCGCTCTGTCATTTAACCCACTTTGTTCTTAATCCTGTTTCAGCAGGGTAGGGTTTCCTCGCACTGCCGAGTTTCTTGAAGACAGCCTTGAAAAGTAGCAATGTTTTAGGCAAGCTATAGGGTCATTTAACAGGAGATTCAGGTGGACTAAAAGTCACTTTTGGAAAACTGTCACATAACAGCTCATGTTAATTCCAAATTTATAAAAATAAAGCAGTTTCTATTATTTATGGGTACTGAGACAAGAGCTGTTGGCAGTTCTTTGTATGCTATGGAAAGACCAAAGCAATGGAAGAAGGAGGTGGGTTTGACATGAAATGTTGCAATGGTAGAGCTTTTCATGACGTCTGTGGTACTAGCAAAATAATTCGTAATAAATGGCTAAAGATTGTTGGATTCTATCACAAAATCTACAGGCACTGAGCTTATTGGGGACTGGTGATAATGCTGCTCAGGGCCTCTACTCTGTTATGCTTAGCGCCTGATGCATTCTTTATGGCCTGATATGTGTAAAGGGAACAACTACTCACTCGCTAACTCTTGTTTCTGTCTAGTGGCAGTAGAAGTCAAAGTCAGCCAGCTCGTTAATACAGATGGAGTGTGTTTCACCAGTACTTCAAAATCAAGTTCTTTGTACTGAGGACTTTAGTGTATAAACCAGAAGAACAAGTGAGGATTTCACTGAGGGCCACGTTGAGAAGAATGGCAAGATCAAGGAGAGAAAAGAGGGAGAGATTTGTAAGGAGATCCATTAGAAAGAGAGAGAATTGTTTTGAAACACAGTGGGTGGCACTGGGAAGTTGCAAAGTCGGCATAAAGAGAGACAGCAAAGGGCAAGGTAAGGAAGAACTATAGAGGGAGGAACACAGGGACAGACAACAACCTCTGGGAGCAGAGAACTTCCAGCCCTTAACGGGAAAGATATTCAGAGAAAGATCACTAGACGCATTCTCAAATGAAGCCATCTTTTAAAAGATTGGTACAAGTGGCAGAACTCACACTGAAATGGACTGTATCATTTACACTGCCATGTTAAAAAAAGATGATTTCTGCACAGGATAGTACTGTTAAATACTTGTCCCTGTCTTCCTTAAAATGTAGACATTGAAAAAAAAAGCTGCACTGGACAGATGAATAGAAGCTAGATGAGAAATTATGTCAACAGAGTAGCAGGCAGCTGCAAAAGGCTTGGCATTCCCGAGCAAGGAGCCTGTTAAAATTTACAAAAATAAATAAATAAATAAATAAATACGGAGACAGAGGAAGACAGCAAAAAGCTCTTTACTACTCTGGAAAAGAAGACAATCCAAGGAGCAGAAAATATAAGTAGGAAACCCAAGTCCCAGGGTTTAAAGTGACCCAGATGATTCAGCGAGTGACGGCTGGATCACTGTGAGCTTGTCGACACAGGGGAGCTCCCTGGAAAGTATCCTGGGCCATGATTCTGCAGTGCACCGATTCGTTGTACAGATGCCCTATGTGCACAGTTGGCACCCAGTTGCTCTTCACCTTGCAAATTTTTCCTGTGCCCTAGGAGCATCTGCAAAGGAAGCCAGGGTGGAATACTTAGTGTACCCTGTGAATTTACAGCCTCTGATCCTTTGCAGTAACTTGCTTATGCAGGAAAGCCTTTATTCCCCTCTTACTTGCAGCCCCCTTTTGTAAAATAAGTGTCCTCTGGGCCCTGTTGTGAGATTTAATTCATGTTTTTGCAGTGCACTGAGATTTCAAGTGAGATGTGTAGCGGGCAGTAATGCTGATTGCACTTCTAAACCCACCAAAGAACAGGAAAGGCCAAACCCCAATATGGATGTTGGGATAATTCTTCACAAACAACCTGCGCTGGGCAACAGCACGCTTTGTGTACTTGAGCATTTGGTTCACGGGGGTGGAATTTGACATTGGCTGCTGCAAAAGTCCTCCTTGGACAGCACAGTGCTTGCCACTGCATAATGGCAGGTGATGCATGTCTGAAGGATTTATCCAAATAAGGCAAAAATCTGCAGATGTTTTAATCAGTACCAAGATAGATCTTGTTTTTATATCAAGAACCTTTTTAACGCAGCATTGCTGGTTTGGTCCGACATCATCTCCTGCAGTGTGTGGAGACAGGCCAGGAGTATGAAGGCTACAGAGCAGAGCAGGAAGAAAGTCAACTGTGAAATTGGTAATTTTATGAGTTTCACGGGGGGTTTTGTTGTTAGACACAATGCATTTGGAACAGAGTGCCCGGGGTAATACCATCCACACAGTGTCCATTTGTCAGTGATAGGTAACGATATCTTTAACCTAGAGTTGCACGGATACGTACAAAGGGATTTGAAAAGTAGGGTATAACTGGCTAAGGCTGGAGGAGGCACACCCATCACACTGGGCTCACACAGTATTATCACCACTTTTGGGGGCCTAGGGGGCACATCAAGAGCTGAGGCTCAGTCTGTCCTTGGGAAGGTGTGGGGCAAGTGACCTCATTTTGTAGCAGCACAGCAGTCCCTTTTTCCTCAAAACACAGGTAAGAAGGGGCTCCTTGCTAGCAGGGTTCCTCTCTGTCCCCCTGGTAGGGGACACCAGCAGGACTGCATCACGACTCAACAGGAAGGTAGAAAAGCAAAATTGTGGGATGGTTGAATAGCCTTTCCTTCCCTTTTCTCCCAGAAAAATTGCCGACTTGCACTGGCCCTGCTTCTCAGTTGGATGTATCTATTTCCTCAAAATGATATCGGTTTTGTGCTTGCCTAGCCATTCATTCTATCTGAAACTTCAATAGTTAATGTCAAGCTCATGGGTTAAATGAGCAAATGCATTTGCAGCTTTCATTCTGCCTGCAACGTGTTTATTTGATTTGAGATGCTGAGGTCAGACTTAAGATTAAATATATATATATAAATAGAAAAAGGGAGA
>JAPSGF010000019.1:11130557-11133057 GCA_035772895.1 Perdix hodgsoniae | reverse complement strand
TACTAAAGAGATGAGGACAAAAAGTAGTACCGGTACAGTCAGATTAGAAAAAGAGAGGAATATATTAAACATTCCTTTTTCAATAAAAAAAAGGACTTGGGAGTTTCTTCGTGTCTCTGACAGATAGACAAATAGAACTGCTTATTAAAAAAACGCAGCAGATGTGTGAGCTTGGATATCGCTGTTTATAGCAGGGAAAACACCGGAATCACTATGTGCAAGTGTATACTACACGCTGAACTACACTGCTGTATATACTAATAACTTGTACTGCTTTACTCACCTCGTACAACAGAATCCAAATTAGGTCCCATTATTACATTGAAGGCTCACACTCAATAGCAGTTAAGCTTCTTTGAATGGATTCCCTATTGTATAAAAAGTATGCCAGTCTTTGACTGCCAAAATCAATTAGTCACATTCATTATGCCTCTATTTATTAATGCTGTACACTTTATAATGCATTTGCTGCCGAACAAAGAAAGTTATAAAATATCAAATATGTGTTATGATTGTAATTATGGCAAAAGAAGTAATGATCTCTTTTAGCCGCTAACCGGTTACAAAGCTCCTGTAAAGATTACATTAGTGGTGACAGATTTATGATCTTTTCCAAGATGTAATCCTTTCTAGTTTGTATTTTTCAACAGAAGAAGAATGTGATTGGTTACAGGTTATTGGCTTCAATAGTTATATTCAGCAGAGATTATTGTGCTTCTGCCTTCTATAATCCAAACACACAATGTAATCTTAACAGATGCAATTTTAATCTGTATTGTGCTATTATAATAAAATGGGGCACCATAAGGCTTTTTATCAACATGGGGTTCGGTGTTAATTCCATGATGTTAAGAGTGACCAACTAGTATTGAAAAAACAGCAAATAATTAAACCTAGTGTGAAAATGAAGGAAGAGCAACAATGCCATTCTTGCAGCCATAGGTTTTGGTGGCACTGCTCTCAAGCTGCTACAGCTTCATTTATAAAAGTCTAATTCCAGTCATCAATATCATATAGCTAGCTTTTTTTTTTTTTCTGAATACTGTGCAACTGTAATTGAAGTTCTACATTCCCTCATAGAGGCTTGAGCATCCTACAGTTTAAGAAGAACAATTACAAAAATATGCTTATACTATTAATACGAAGCAGAAAAAAAAAAAAAAAAATGCTGACATATATGGAAAAATGGCAAGCCAGGTGAAAAACTTATGAAGGCTCCATATTTCTACCATAAACAGAGCATGTACAAATTGCACTACTTTTCTAACCTTGGCTCTCACAGCATAGCTAGTGGCGGTACCCCAGTATTCCCTTCTTTTCCAAAAATGTGTCCAATTCTCTCTGCTTATTTCCACTGCTGACTTTGGCAGAATGCTCCATATTCCATCCACCCTTTTCTACAAAAAATATTCCCTCTTAAACTGTTTGCCTGCTGCAGTCCAGTCACAGCCTCAGTCATGAACTCTTTGTTTTCAAATTAGCTTCCACTTCAAAAAACCGACTGACATCAAACTGATTTCCTTTTAGGAATATGATCTATCTCTCTTAAATCCCCATTCAAACCTTTTTTTCCATAAGCTAAATAGGCCTCATTTTTCTGTCTTCACGTTGTATTTTTAATGAGAATGAAAAATATCTTTTTTGCCAAATGTCCCTTTGAAACTTTCATTTTTTATTTTTTTATTTTTTTGCATTCAGATTTCCATTATCCTTTACCCCAATTTTATGCTCACAGAAGACATTTCATAACACTGTTACAAGCTCTCTTTCAACCAGCTGCAGCCTGGAAGCTGGGCGTTTCCTGCTCAATGGGTGCTGCCACACAACACTCACCTCCTTTGGGCCTTGCTCCTGTAAGTTTTTACATATGCCACCAACCCCTGTGCCCACCTGCATCATTTTAGAAACAGAAAATTTCAGCAGCATTTCAAGGCAATGGATCTTTGGACAAAGTATCTTATGTTTTTTCTATACTACAGACCAACTGAGAAGCCAGTGGCAAGACACACCAAGGTGGTGAAGAAGAACTAAGGCCCTTTGAGACACTGCTGTTCTGTCGTACTGGCTGCAAGTGTTTGCTACAGCAGGCAACTGGAGTTAATGGTACAGTCCAGAAGATTACTGACTTCTTTTTTCTCCCCTAGGATATAAATTTTCAGAAAATGGAGCTGGATGGAAATGATGAACCTAACCAAATAAGAGTGGGAAAGACACAAAGGAGAGAAAGAATGGAGCAAGGAATGAAAATTAAGTCCTGTAGATTGGGTGAAAGACCAATCTTTTATTCACCTCAAGGAAACTGTTTCACATCTTCTGATTTCTCTGTGCATTCTGTGCCCAAAACAATCTGTAAACTATTACTATAACTCCCTCCCTCACAGAAATTAACCATTTGTAGATGAACTTGTTGTAGGATACCGTTAGTAAAAAGAGTCCTGAAAATTAAGCAGAATATGTTTGGTTTACTTTTGACACATAGGAATAGGCATCACACTTAGGC